>JAWQFJ010023113.1:27500-47709 GCA_034096865.1 Theodoxus fluviatilis | reverse complement strand
ACGTGACTTTGAGTGTCCTGTGACCTCGTCATTTGTCCTTTGCCCTGTTCCTCTTTTGGTGTGGAGCAGTGTGAATGAATGGTCTCTTTGAGATAGGATGTTTCCAATGATCTGGGCGCTATGCTCTGATGTAATAGGCACATGACTTTTAATTTTCCCTTTCTCTCCTATCTTCTCCTTCTTCTTCTCCTCTCCTTCTTTCTCTCTTCTTTCTGTCACAGTGTGTGTGCTCTTCTAGTCTTCTTCAATTGATTGTCCATACCTCTCATTGTCCATGTTTTGTTGAACTGTGAAGATTGTACGATAGACGTTGATAACTTCTTTCTGGCTAGGCCTCGCTACATTTTGCCATCTCATGTGCCCCTTCGGGCTGTGATTCCATTCAGGTATTATATTCAGGCTGGTGCGCCTTGACAGATTCATGCTTGTCAGTGTGTGTTTCTACTTCTGCTAATAGCCCATTGACCTATGTGTATATTTAAATACGTGTGTTTTGATACATAGTCATTGATATGTTACGCACCAGTATTCAATTAGTAAAGAATCTACAGATTAACACAAGGCAGCTTTAAAACAGATTTAATATCAAATCTTCCAGCCGTGGAGAGCACGTAGTACTTAGGCCCACATATCTATCGTTGACGATAGACAACACCTGGTCTCTTGTTACTCTCAAGGGACTGGACAGAGCTTGACGTAAGGTGCTTTTCGCGGCCACCTATACTAACGGGCCTGCTTGGCCACTCGACTAGCAATACCTCTTTGCAAGTACGAAAGGCCAGCAGAAGATAGTTTATTTGGTGTGTCGATATATAGGGTGATCCCACGACCACCCAATATCTTATGCCTTCTTGGCTCCCTAACTTCTCACACCGGTCGTATAGGCGTGTTTTTTGACGTCGCGATAGTAAATATAAAAAATATTCAAGATAAAAAAACACGAAATCGCGTGCTGATCTCGCAGGTTTCCCTTAGCCCTAGTCCTTAATAGCGAGCGACTTAGCACAGCTCCGGGGAATCCACAAATAAGTTACGTTAGAAGAAGAAGCTTTTCGGGGCCCACGAACCCAGAGAAACTTGGATCCTTATGTTCAGTCTGTTCAAGTTGATCAGTCTGGCTTCAGTAGTCCCAGTCTGGCAATCTGTCTATTTTTTTAAATCAATGTAATAGATATCCATAAGATGACTTTAGAAGCCAGACCGCTCCCACACTCTCCCCCATGCCAAGCCGCCAGCCCACGCCCACCCCCAGACCCACCAGCGCATTTTGCTTTGCTGCGTCGTGCTACTAACGACACTAACTACCACACAGCTACACAGCAACGACAAATCCCGGACACACACACACACACTTATACACACACACCACACAACACTCAGGCCCACTTTGCTGCCTCCGTTTGTGCTTATTTGGTGACAGATTTAACTCCACCTTCTGTGAATGCCAAGATACTGACCAGACGTAGAGATCATGCCTTCCAATAAACAGAGCCGACGTGATCTGTACATGCAGAAGACTGGCTGACCGCACTTACTGACATCGACTGACAAGCTGGATTGACCGCACTGACTGACATAGACTGACAAGCTGGATTGACCGCACTGACATCGACTGACAAGCTGGATTGACCGCACTTACTGACATCGACTGACAAGCTGGATTGACTGCACTGACTGACATCGACTGGCAAGCTGGATTGACCGCAGTGACTGACATCGACTGACAAGCTGGATTGACCGCACTTACTGACATCGACTGAAAAGCTGGATTGACCGCACTGACATCGACTGACAAGCTGGATTGACTGCACTGACTGACATCGACTGGCAAGCTGGATTGACCGCAGTGACTGACATCGACTGACAAGCTGGATTGACCGCAGTGACTGACATAGACTGACAAGCTGGATTGACTGCACTTACTGACATCGACTGACAAGCTGGATTGACCGCACTGACTGACAAGCTGGATTGACCGCACTTACTGACATCGACTGACAAGCTGGATTGACCGCACTGACTGACATCGACTGACAAGCTGGATTGACCGCACTGACTGACATCGACTGACAAGCTGGATTGACCGCACTGACTGACATCGACTGACAAGCTGGATTGACCGCACTGACATCGACTGACAAGCTGGATTGACCGCACTGACTGACATCGACTGACAAGCTGGGTTGGACAGAGGACTGACCAAATGTGAACTACTGTACAATGTACATGCAGAGAGACAGACTGAACAGACTGACTGACGAAACTGACAAACCAGACCAGACACAGCACCGACCTGACTGTATACCTGGCAGACATGGGCAGGCTTAGTGGTTGTGTCAGGAAGTGCAGTGGCTGCTGTGGGGCACTTGGGGTTCGAGTGCATGGCCCCAGGGAAGCCTGGCTGCCAGGGTGATGAATCTGGCTGTCGGTCAGCCCTGCCTTGTCTGCTGCTTGCAGGGTGCTGGTTCAATACAGCCACACCCTTGACCTCCCCATTCCCAGTCCTCTTGGCGCCACACTCGCTGCACTATGTGGTGCTGGTGCCAGACTGGTCTGGTGTCTAAGTACACTCTCTTCAGATGGGTCTGATGTACATACACACAACCCACCTACCCAACCCCACTCCAAACTTCTGAACCCCCAACCTTCAAAACTACACCTAAAATATCTCACGTAACCCCCACCTCCTCCAGTATTAATTACGCCTCTCTTGAACATGATCTGAACTATCACTATGTAATCCACTTGTCCAACTCAAAACGTTAGGCCTTTGCAATCTTCAACTCCCACCTGCCTGCCATCATCCCTAATGTAACTTTCCTCCTCTCCGCGCCTCCCCCCACGCCCCCACCCCCCCTTCTCCCAATCACTCTATAGTGTCTCCGTCCTATTCCACCCCGACATAACCCGTTTCCCCAGTCCGTCACTTCAAAACCCCAAAGTTCATTTCTTCCTTACCTTGTTCCCCCTCCTCTGTTCCAGCTGGAATTAGCAAACGAAGACTAGCCAGTCTAAGCGTATCTGGCGTGAGAGCAGCTGGACTTGCAATAGTCAACTCACGAGTCCTTTCCGAGCATTGTTTTGCCAGGTCTGAGAATGGCGACAGCGATGTAGATTTGACTTGCGTGACATTCTGTGGCGTCTGGCGACACCAGCGTGTCTGTGTCCTGAAGAGAGGTCGCTATGGTGCCGGGACTCTCTAACGCGACATTAGTCTTTTGGTAAGGTTAGGACTTAAGGAAGCTTGCTCTGACCTTGAGAAACCATGAAGGTGACCCTTACAGCGTGATGTGGCGAGTTTGGCTTTGCCTCCTTACCACCAGTCACACGCTCTTTGTGTAGGAGGAGACGCCTCAAGGAGAGGAACAACGTGTCCGGCTGAAATGGACACAGAGGAAGTTTGCATGTGTGGGTGCTTAATGCTAGCCAATTTTAGAGGAGTCAGATCATATTTCTCTCTCGTAAATATAACTCCAGGTACATTATAGACCGCTGGGCATGCCAAGCCTCAGTCTTTGTGATCAAAATAGGGATATTTTCTGTTGTTACCGAGCTGGCCAACCAAACTACCTGATGCCATCGATTTATTCAGTCAGATGATGGCGCGGATAATTGTAGCTAAGCTGAGGCTTTTGTGCAGCATTTTGTCTGTGTTCTCGCCCGCTATATCTCTAGTTTTAACTGGCATCGATCTTTCTCTGTGTTTGTGGGTGGGTAGTGTAAGGTTAGGCAACAGACGGCGCCAATGCTGTATGGAGGGTTTTCACTGGCGCCTGGCTGGGCCGTGAGTTGACGTGCAGGAGTTTTTGACTCGGTGTGCAACACGCTGTCGTTATCAGCGTCCAGACGGTAATTTGCACGCGGCCGTGATGGCGTGGGGTTTTGGCCTCATCTGGCGTGTTCTGCATATCCGGCCTCTAGCCCGCTCTTTAGTCTAGAGCTGTCAGAGTTAGCGTCAGTCCATGGAGCAGAGTTCAGGTGTGCGCACATGTGGTGGAGGGCCAGCTGTGCTTCGCATCAACGTATTCTTCCGTGAAGAGGCGCACGGCAAAATCATCGTAGCTCCGCTCGCAAACGTCTTTATGGCTTTGATAGTCTTTGTCGAGTGTTGTCTTGATATCGCTTGGCTGGAAAATCGGTGTGCTCGTTGTATTGCCGAGACGTTTGTTGCATGGCTTTCAATCACCACTGTGATTCTTTTAAGTGCATTCTTTGTGTAATTGATCTCTGCTTTATATTTCCTTGATAAAGAATTGGAATAAATAAAACTTTTCATTGAAAAGTATGTCGATTCTAGCGAGTTCACCTGTCGAAAGCTTAGTAATTCAACATAACCCTAATTGTATGACTAACTTTTAAGTTACCTACTCTGAGAATCATTTAGTCCCTAAGTCATGTTCTGCTCCTTCATCCCATGTCAGAAAACGTAAGTCATAAAAGAGATACGTCCTACTATAAAGGAAACCTCCGCCTCCCGCCACTTTCCAGAACATAAGACATCCTTTTCTCGTGACAAACGGGACACTGTCGTCAACGCTCTTCGGCGTGCGAGTAGCTAGGGGCCAAGGCCGAGGGAAGAGGGGGACAATCTTCGCCAGGTCTCGCCCCGACGTCCACGCCACGGACCCTTCACGTCCAAAGCGAGCCCGTCCCCCAGTTCACACGTAGAGGGGAGGCTGGCGGTGTTTGCTTCCCTGCTAAGCAGTCTCTGTCTTTTGTGGGGCGTTTTTCCCGACTTAGGCGCGGCCATTGTTTCCTGAGGCGGAAAATATGGGTCACCTTCTCCAGCACCTCCACTGGGACTCGTCCGCGTTGGCAGTGAGAGTCGAGTTGAGTCGTGCTCGATGTCGACGGGAACTGGGAGGAAAAAGTGAAGTCAGCTTAGCTAATTGGGTGCGGAGGTGTGATGTGGAGGATCGGTTTTCAGGATAATTGTTACTCTGTGAAGATGAGTACTGCCGCCGATAAGTTAATTCAACTGGTTGTCGTGGTTTTTTGTGTGTTTTTTTTGGGGGGGTCGTGTTTTTTACCAGGATAAGTAGGAACTTCGTCGATGAGAAGATAGGAGCATTTGAGAGTAATCGTTTGAAGTGCAGAGAATAGATGAGACAGTTTACTGCAAATGAGAAGGATGTGTATGTATAACATTTACTGAGATAGTTTTCTTGAATTGTTTTTATGGTTCTAATGGGAGACTGATGTGCCGTGAACATTCAGTCAAGAAAAGGAAGAAAAACATGTTTTGATGTGGGTATTGCAAGAAAATGCAACCGCTTCGCAGTACTGTGTCGTGTAAGAACGATATTCAAAACAAATTTTTTTAAATAACGTCATTGAACCTCAGTGAATAGATTGTTCTGAACGGTCACACGTGTTCCCTGAACATTATAGGGCATGTCTTTCCGTGTCACAGAGTTCATGAAAACAAGATGGTGTCTGGCACGGGAAAGCAGGGGGGTAGTCATGGCAAATACAACGCACCCACAGAGATTTCCAGTTGTGCCAGGCTCGCTCCTAGAAAGAAAATTCGCCTAACAGTTGTTGCTTTGTTCCCTGGTCACTTTTACTGAATAGTTCTTCACACGGTACCTTATTTCAACAGGGAAGTATTTTACCTCGACTTTTCTGCACGCGCGTTGAATGAGTGTACACACGTGCAGATAGGCAAGATCGTATGCTGCTTTCATAGGAAATGTCGAGTGAATCGTGACGGAAGCTAGTCGTGTTTACGTTTTCATTCCATGTAAATGTCTCTATAACGGGATTCATGCGTTTGTTTATAGCGTGGACACTTCCCCAAACTGGGATAGCATCAACTGCCGTATGAATTCTAACAGAACTACGCACTCGAAAGGACTTTCCTGGAATGGTGTCAAACAAACATGAAGCACACATACGAGCTCGTGCGTGCTCTTGTATTAAGTTTTTTCAGGATCCCACGGTGATTTTCCTGCAGAAACTTGACACTTTTTTCCTCACTTCAAAGTATTTCCTATTTCCACATGCTTATAAAGTCCCACGCAAACAACGGGCTTAAAAATAGAAGCTAATGGCTCATAGGGTACACACATGAAGTACGTAATAAAGAAGATAGCTGGTTTGCTCTATTTCGCTCTATTTAATCTGTTTTGCTGGACAGGCTTGGGAGGCAAATGGCGGCAGGCCAATCTAAAGAAGGGATGGGAGAAGGAAAAGCTGGCCCAGAGTTCCACAGACCCTGCAATTTGCTCTGACACGCTGGGCGACCGTTGCCACGCGGGCGAGATAAACCAAGGGCCTGAGGACAGAGCCGCCGCTCAATAGTATCGCTTTATCCCTGCCTGGCTATGTTTGAAAGTACGCGGCCCCGCCTGACAGCGCCTGATGAATTGCAAGGCAGCTCTGGTCGTGATTGCTGTATTGCTGTAGGGCCTTGATTACCCTTCAATGCGCGCCTTTATGCCCGCCTGGTCGTGGGACCGAGGCTCCAACTGTCACAGGGCCTGGACTTCAGGACTGACCCGAGACAGCTTCCTGGCCTCGCAGCCACCTCAGAGTGGCTCCTACCTGAAGTCATCATGGCTGACAAAAACCAGGAACAGAGTTGAGCCCAGCATTGTCTCGTTCGATGGGTCGGCATTTTTAAGAGCTACCCGGACCTATCACCCAGGCTGCACATATATTTTATTTTCTGTGACCGTGGCTTTGGGAAGAGGCTTGCTGAGCCCTAAGTAACTGTACTTTGTCACGTGGCTTTGGGAAGAGGCTTGCTGAGCCCTAAGTAACTGTACTTTGTCACGTGGCTTTGGGAAGAGGCTTGCTGAGCCCTAAGTAACTGTACTTTGTCACGTGGCTTTGGGAAGAGGCTTGCTGAGCCCTAAGTAACTGTACTTTGTCACGTGGCTTTGGGAAGAGGCTTGCTGAGCCCTAAGTAACTGTACTTTGTCACGTGGCTTTGGGAAGAGGCTTGCTGAGCCCTAAGTAACTGTACTTTGTCACGTGGCTTTGGGAAGAGGCTTGCTGAGCCCTAAGTAACTGTACTTTGTCACGTGGCTTTGGGAAGAGGCTTGCTGAGCCCTAAGTAACTGTACTTTGTCACGTGGCTTTGGGAAGAGGCTTGCTGAGCCCTAAGTAACTGTACTTTGTCACATGGCTTTGGGAAGAGGCTTGCAGAAAGCAAAGTGGCCGCACGTGGTGTGACCGTGGCTTTGGGAAGAGGCTTGCTGAGCCCTAAGTAACTGTACTTTGTCACGTGCCTTGGGGAAGAGCTTTGCTGAGCCCACATTAGGCGTCCTCGAAGTGACCATGACTTTGGGAAGAACCTTGCAGAAAGCAAAGTGGCCGCACGTGGTGTGACCGTGCCTTTGGGAAGAGCCGGAGGGCGCTAGTGTCCTTTTCCTTCAAAGTCCAAGTAACTTGGACTGACGTCACCCAGAGCCGGCATGATGAACTGGGCTTTTGTTTGAACTTGGCTCTATTGGACTCCACATTGCTGCTGGTCCTGGCATCCAGGAAGTTTTGACAGGTGTCTGGCAGCAATATTTCTTTTTATAGGCCATGGCCCTTTGTTTGAACTTCGATTAGTCTTGATGAGTTTTTGCCATGATAAAATGCTCGTCCCTAGACGATGGTGGAACGTCCACTCACGGATACATCAATCGCAACGTCAAATTTTGTTTTGTCTCAAGCTGAAGGAATGCTTTCATGCCTTTATACTTGCTTGTCTGTATTTTTTTCCCCTCGTCCTCACCTCTTGCTGCCGCTGCTCCTCCTCCTCCTCCTCCTCCTCTTCCTCCCCCCCCCCCCCTCCTCCTCTGCCTCCTCTGCCTCCTCGTCCTCCTCCTCCGCCGCCGCAGCTGCCTTCTCCTTCTTTCTCCTTCCTTCTCCTATCCCTCCTCCGCCTCCTCCCCCTCCCCCTCCTCCGCCTCCCCCTCCTCCGTTTTTCTTGGAAGCACAGACGCATAGAGCAATGTCCAGACGCGTCTCCATTCATATGTACTCGCACAAACACGCTTCTCATTGGCGAACCTCGAGTCGATTTCTCGATTTGTCCGTCCTCGCCAAAACTTCACACTCGGGTGGCCTCTCGATGCCAGGAATCAATTTTCAGAGACTGACTGACGGGTAGACGTCATCGACGTGGGTGGGCTGTGCGTCGCCATGAGTCCGTGGTGTCTCGTGTCCATAGGCCCCAGGGCCGGACCAAATGAGTTGTGGGGGAGGGGTTCCATTTTGGTTGGGGGGGACAAATCAGCGAAGTCGCGAAGCCAAGAGCGCGCGCCTGCGAAGCAGGCGCGCAAACTAGGGGGGTCCGGGGGCATGCCCCCCCGGAAAATTTTTGAAAAACGGTTAAAATCTGTGCAATCTGCTGCATTCTGGGCCTTGTTTTGAGGGGTAAGAGCAGCATTGTTGTTGGAGACACACACAAAAAATATATTTAAAAAAACAACTCAAACCAAGGTACATGCTTTTTCTAGGGGGGGGGGGGTTCCGGAACCCCTGGAACCCCCCCCCTGGGTCCGGCCCTGGGCCCTATGCATGACACGAGACAATAGCATTTAGTCTGGGCCCAGTTCCTATGCCGTTAACAGCTTAGACCGAGACTGTCAGTTTTTAAAAAAGTATCCATGACAACGTCTGGGTCCGTGAAGGTTTGGACTAGCCGAACTGTCAAGCCGGGTGTCAGTGTTGTCTCCAGTCATGCTAGCGCCCCCCAGCGCCTGTTGCCTGCGTCACGGCCAGAAGGAGTGGCGCACATCGAAGATCGCTTCCCGACTTTCTGAGCAGTCTTCTGCCTGGCTGACGCCGTGGCATCTCGATTGTCACGAGGCCTGAAAGAAAAACTCGACTCCATGGAAAGAGGGGGGAAATTTTCCGCTGTCGACTTTTTGGGAGCAGTGCTGGCATCCTTCCTTGCAGGGAGTCGAGACGTGGGCTGGCCGGGGGGGGGGGGGGAGGGGGGGGGATGGGTTGGGGGTATTGGGGAGGGGGGGAGGGTTTGAGTGGATCTGGCTTTTTGGAAAGGGGAAAGAGGGGGATTAGAACTGGCAGTTGGAGAAGGGGATGGATCATAGGGTGAGAGAAGGGGGTGGAGGTGGGCAGAAGACTGGAAGGAGGGGGGGGGGGGGGGGAGGGGGACTGGATGTAGGGGAAGGGTGGAGGGGATGGGGATTGGGGTGGTTCTTTACAGCCAAGGGATGCCATGCCGACAGGGAGAGGCGAAAGACGATCTGCCTCTTGCTTGCTTTGGGGTCCTTCCTGGCCAGGGGCCACAAAGACTGTAGTCAGGAAGGACTTGAGGAGGACGGGTCAGACGCGGCACAAGACAGAACACTTTTCTCAAGCTCGGGTTTCTGGTGGCGGAGAGAGACGCAGGACACAATTACTGTCAGACTTCGAAGGTAACCCGACACTGAGACATCTGGGCAAGGGGGTGATAGGGAAATTTGGTGGAGAGCTTTTTAATCAGACGTTGTAAAACTTCCTCCTCGCGTCGACAGGTTGAAGGTTTTGTGTTACCTTATTAGAGCTTGGATGATTTTTTTCCCATCGTGGTAAGCATGCGGAGTTTTTTTTCTGTTTGCCTGTTTGTCGCCATTGCACGGCAGAAAATTCATTTTCTTATCCAACGGCGATCCCAAGACAAACATCTAGGAGTTTCTGTCGCCAAAACTTTCCGGTCTTGTTTCTTTAAGTGGTGGCGTGGCGTAGTAATACTCGCTTTTCAGTACCGGTTGCAACCGGCTCCCTGTGCAAGTCTAGCTAATCAGTGCTGACGTGGTATGAAATCGCCGACGAGGAAAGGAAAGTTGTTTTCAGAAATTGCCATTGCTCGTTCCCGAATGGGCTGTGAGTGACGTGGTGGCCACTCTGGCGTTGAGAGTCTTACGTTGTGGAGTGCAAGGACGCCATGTTGGTCTAGCTTGACCTCTTTGCCCTCGTGTTTGTCTTTATTGCGTACGCGGTGACACAACTTCAGCGAGATGGCTGGGGTGGGGTAAGGCGGCTTTCATCATGCTAAGACTTGACAAAGGTTATATTGGAAAGGCCAAGAAATAATTAAACACGAGGACGGAGGAGCAAAGCGAATCCTTGGTACAGGCGGTAAAACATCACGTATCCTTCATTCTGTGTCCTCCTTGCTTCACGACTCGCTGGCTTAGGCCTTAGGCTAGTCTATCACGCCTTGTCAGTTGCATTGGTTTTTGCTGGGTGACGGGATGGGATGGCTTTGAAAGGGGGAGACGGGGGCAAGCTGTCTCTCTAAGGCTTCCACCTAGTGCCCGTGCACGCCCCCACCCCACCCCGATATCCATTTACTGCCCCTACCCCCGTGGTCTCTTTGTCCTCTTCCTCACTTCAACCTTCCAACCTCACCCTAGATACCCCCCACCCCCACCCCCACCCCACGTGCCCCTCGATCCCAGCCTAAGTCCTTCCCCTACCCCTATCCTTGCTCCCGAGAACCCCTCTAGCATGCAGGCAGCGCTGCGCAACTGTCTACTCGCCTCATAATTATCCCCCTTGACATGCTTACAATCGGAAGTGAGGCATTACTGCTGCCTCTGCGCTGACCTCTGTGCATTACGGAGCTGCGGCGTCGCTTCCGCTTTTTCCTCTGGCTGAGTCCGCACCCGCTCACCCCTCTGCCTGCGCTGATGACGTCTAAATATGTAGTTTATCGCTCAGGCCCTCTGTCTGGCCGTCTGCCTTCCTGTCTTTGCATGACTGGCTGCTTGAGTACCAGCTTGCCAACTTGCCTGCCTGCGTGTATGTTTGCTTGCTTGAGTACCAGCTTGCCAACTTGCCTGCCTGCGTGCATGTTTGCCTGCCTGAGTGCCAGCGTGCCTCCTATCTGCTTGCTTGCTTGGCTTCACTTGTATGTTTTCTTTTCTTGTTTTTATGTACAATGTATTTGTCGATCCAATTGCTTGTCATCCTATTTACTTCTTGCTCAGTCTGCCTGCATTCCAACCTTGTCTCTCTTCTTGTCGGCCTGTCTGTTATCCGTTATGCATACTACACACTCCTATCTGTCTACCTATTTGGCTGCCCGCCTGCCTGTCTGTGTACAACCTGCATGTCACTGTCTGTCTGCCTTTCTGGCTGGGTCTTTGTCTGGCTCTGTCTGCCTACATGCCTGTCTGATTCAGAGGTACTATCTGAATGCTTCCCCTTTCCTATGTCTGTCTCTGAATGTCCCCTTTCCAATGTCTGTCTGCCTCAGTACCTGGCTATCTGAATGTCTCCCCTTTCCAATGCTTTTTCTCAGTACCTGGCTGTTGAATGCCTCCCCTTTCCTATGTCTGTCTGCCTCAGTACGTG
The DNA here is from genome assembly GCA_034096865.1 of Theodoxus fluviatilis. Taxonomy (NCBI): domain Eukaryota; kingdom Metazoa; phylum Mollusca; class Gastropoda; order Cycloneritida; family Neritidae; genus Theodoxus; species Theodoxus fluviatilis. Next base: position 36,405 of record JAWQFJ010023113.1, on the reverse strand, counting down.
GCTATCTGAATGCCTCCCCTTTCCAATGTCTGTCTGCCTCAGTACGTGGCTATCTGAATGTCTCCCCCATCCTATATCTGTGTGCCTCAGTACTTGGCTATCTGAATGCCTCCTCTTTGGAATGTCTGTCTGCCTCAGTACGTGGCTATCTGAATGCCTCCCCTTTCCAATGTCTGTCTGCCTCAGTACGTGGCTATCTGAATGTCTCCCCCATCCTATATCTGTGTGCCTCAGTACTTGGCTATCTGAATGCCTCCTCTTTGGAATGTCTGTCTGCCTCAGTACGTGGCTATCTGAATGCCTCCCCTTTCCAATGTCTGTCTGTCTCAGTACGTGGCTATCTGAATGCCTCCCCTTTATAATGTCTGTCTGCCTCAGTATGTGGCTATTGAATGCCTCCTCTTTGGAATGTCTGTCTGCCTCAGTACGTGGCTATCTGAATGCCTCCCCTTTCCAATGTCTCTCTGTCTCAGTACGTGGCTATCTGAATGCCTCCCCTTTATAATATCTGTCTGTCTCAGTACGTGGCTATCTGAATGCCTCCCCTTTCCAATGTCTGTATGCCTCATTACGTGGCTATCTGAATGCCTCCCCTTTCCAACGTCTGTCTGCCTCAGTACCTGGCTATCTGAATGTCTCCCCCATCCTATATCTGTGTGCCTCAGTACCTGGCTATCTGAATGCCTCCCCTTTCCAATGTCTGTCTGCCTCAGTACCTGGCTATTGAATGTCTCCCCCATCCAATGTATGTCTGCCCTTTGCCTAGCAAGGCTCCAGAGAGCCTGGAGGCACTGATCCCCCCAGCCCCCAGCCACCCCGCGTCAGTAAGCTTCCTGCTTCTCCAAGAAGCGTGTCAGAGTGCAAGTTCTCGAGGAGCTGACCCCATCGCCCTCGCTCTGTGAGGCTGAGATTGGACATGGCTGGGCTGTGTGCTCCTTTAGCCCCAAGACTTGCTGTGCCTGAGGGGAAATGAAAAGCAGGAGGAGATGAGATGGCCTCCAGTTGAGGTCAGTTATTGACCAGTTTCGTCCATATTCGTTCAAGAATATCAGCCTTTCGTGGTTTACACGAAGGGAGGTATTTCTGATTGTCGTTATACTTCATGGAAAATGGGTGGAGACTGTAGAAGCATGCACTGTATGTTTGTGTATGATTCCATGTTTACTATGAATTATCGTTCTTTGGACTTAACATTCCTTGTCAAATCTTCAACTCCATGAAACTGTTACATGTACCAGCATGGTCAGATGAAGGTCTCACAATCCTGAAAGTCTCCTTGTCAAATCTTCAACTCCATGAAACTGTTACATGTACCAGCATGGTCAGATGAAGGTCTCACAATCCTGAAAGTCTCCTTGTCAAATCTTCAACTCCATGAAACTGTTACATGTACCAGCATGGTCAAATAAAGGTCTCACAATCCTGAAAGTCTCCTTGTCAAATCTTCAACTCCATGAAACTGTTACATGTACCGGCATGGTCAGATGAAGGTCTCACAATCCTGAAAGTCTCCGACCAGAAATGTTGACTAGTTCATTTCATTCGCTTGTTTATAGAATGCTATGCTTTATTTTCTTTTGATCATGTTTGAACAATTATCCACTCACATAAACACACACGCACGCACGCACGCACGCACGCACGCACGTATGAGAGAGAGAGAGAGAGAGAGAGAGAGATAGATGATGTGCGTGTCCGTCATGGGTGACGAACTGCACAACACAATGACCACTGAGGCTACTGTCTCCGGAGCAGTAACGAAATATTATTCAACCTTGAGTATGACCTTGTGTAAGGTAACCTTGAGTTAAACGACCTTGTCTGACATGACCTTGGGTAACGGTCATGGGAAGTACGGGGGAGGGCATCCTCGAGAGTTCTTGACAGCAACTTTCTCAGCACGAGTGTTCTGCATTGTCCACCAGGATGGCTCCTTAGTCGTCATACAACACTGACGTCACCCGCACTTTTGCCCAGCCTCGCAGTACGTCACCAGACTTGAAAGCTCTCACTCGTACCAGTTCTCCAAGTCAATTGATATGTCTTACTTTGGCAAAGCTGAGATTGGTGAAACACACTCATTTCTTACTGAATTCAATACATACACATGTGTTGCTGATGTGTCTTGCTACTTGTTCAGTAAGAGGGCGAGCTTTGCGGACGGTTGGGGATTTACGGCCTATCAGAACTTTTTAGTGCACGTGAAGTCATTGACCAGGCAAAGTTTCTCTATTGGTTGGAGTTCGATCGACAAGTCTTGCCCTGGCCATTTGCCTGTTACCAGGTGAAGAAGAAGGCAAGGGGTAAGAGTGAGGAGGCGTTGCAGGGCTAGCGTTGGGGAAGTTGGAGGTTGTGATATAGCATGGCTCACTTTTGGGGGGGGGAAGCATACTGCATTTGCAGCTGTGCTTTTATTCTACGATTTGCTTGAATGCCTCTGGCGAGAGGCGCAACGGCCTCCCAATGATCTGGCAAAGGAATGCAACCTTTGCCTCCCAATCTATGGAGTCCGACTGCAAGCCTCCTGCACTGATCACTATCAGGTCCTGGTGCTGGGGGATGTATGCATTGCAGTATTTCTCTGCCCGGCTGGAATAGCCCTAGCTGTACTTGTAAGACTTGACTTCACAAAAGGCTTGTTCAGGAGGCGCAGCGCTGCGAAGCGCTGCACAGCGCTGCACGTGTTTCACTCCTGAACAGCAAGTTTGGGGCGTGATTCACTCAGCGCTAAGCAGTGCTGTGCATCACAGATCCGAGGTGATTCACACGATTTTCAAAATGGCGTCTTCGATCCCGCACTGGCCGTCGATGCGTAAAATAACCCTCAGAAACATCATTTTGGGACTGGAACGGGCTTGATTTGCCCCAAGCGCTCTGTATGGGCGAGTAATGGAAAGTAAGGATGACACAGTAGTGGACTTTATTCATGCAGAATACATTTAAACGTGAATAAACGATGTATGTGGCGAAGAAAACACTTTCTTAGCGTCTAGCAACACAACATGGGGCGCAGAAGATTTACCTCCCCTTTAACAAGTGAAGCGCTGCACTAAATTTGTAGGTGTTCAGGAGAGGCAAAGAGCGCTCAATTGCCAACATGAAGCGCTCATACAGCGCTTTGAACTCCTGAACAAACCTATTGTGCTTCTAGACAGAGATGGCATCCCGGCATTGTGGACCTGTCGGCATGCAGAGGCGGTATAGGGAGGGGCGGCATGCCTGCAGGCGCCTGTCTGTGTACCTAGGTTGAGTTTTCCTCTCGCCACACTGAGTAGCCGCATTCCTGACCAGCAGTGTTGCTGCCAGCTTGTATCCTGACTGTCGTGCTTTGTGCGGCAGGTAACTGGCTCGAGTGTGTCGCGAGGAAAACTTCACACAATAACTGCGGTTGACTTGCCTTTTGCGTCACCGGGTTGTTTCCTCCATTCGACACTGACAGTGACAGTATTAATCTGATATAATTATGTTCGCCTTAGTAGGGAGTAGCTGCGAGATTACAGAGAAGTGAGACAGGTGACGTGTATTGCTCTTTCCTCGTTCGTGTAACAGGATTTTCCCTCATGTCGTGCAGTCACTAGTATAAATCCCGCTGTAGTCACCCACATGTTCTGTTCACAAGTCACTCTACCAATATGTCGACTATTCACGAGCCTGCCTATTTTAGAACTCGTATTCCGGTATCAGGGCATCTCGCATATTGGCCACTCATCCGTCCGCCTGTATGTCTGTCGACGTATGTATTCATGGCCACCTCCGGTGCATACATGTACGAGGACGCCTGAGTTCCCATCAAATCGATCGGCCTGTCTCGCAGCTGTGACACACGCGAGGTGGGACGACTGGCATGAATTATGCGACCATTGAACTGGAAAGTCCCAGCAGCTTATGAGCACCCGATGTTTTCATGTTTGTTCAGTGATCGTTTCAACTCGTCTGCAAAGGTGTTTCCTTATCTGTGTAGCACAGGGAGATGGCCATTTTTATAGAACTGTCGCTGTGAATCGCTCCAGCAATGCTTCTTTTTCCAGACGCAAGACCGTTGCTCATGTCGTGGGACAAGCTATACACAGTGCTCCCGTGTCAGTTTCCTAGTCCACAGAAAAAGACTGGCTGTGCAGCTTGAAAGGGCGATTTGACAATGGCGGCGCAGATCCCACCACCATTTGAACTGTTTCCTGAAATCTTATCGTCTCATACCTCGTCACGAGTTAGTGTGCGACGCTCCAGTAAGGATTATCTTCTGTTTACGCCAGCTATCGAACAATGAAGATTTTTCTTATCGGCAAACGTTCAGAGGAGATGTCTGCCAGCACGCTAAAACACACTTCGTGTGGTACGAGTTTATTTTTGCTCTGCTGTTGCAGTTCGACCTAGGCTTCACAATATGTTCGTGGGGTGTCTGTGACTGTCTCATGAATGCCAGCATCGTCGCAAATAGAACACGTAGATAATGTGTCAAGGTCAGTTGAGTGCGAGTTCTAAAGGTATAACGGAGAGAAAGAATTGGTTCGTTGGCCTGTTGGATTCGAAGGCGATATCGAGACTGAGAGATCTGCAGGCTGTCAAGCGTTCAGGAACACTTCATGCACCGACAAAATACAGCCCTCCTCCAGCAACGTCATTGGGTGATGGGCTCTCCCAAGATCCTGCACCACTCGACACCTAATCCGGTTGGAATTTGATCGGGTCATCCAACCAGCACCGCCATTTCTTATCGCCTGCATGCACACTTCGTGAGGACCCCCGGAAAGGGGCATTTTCCTCTGACAGCTGGAGGGCGAACGGACTCTGGCACACCCTTGTTGATGGAGTCAGTTGATGCCCCAGCTGATCCTCAAACCGAACGGAACTCTGCCACTGCCGATAGGCGTACGGTGGAAAGGACTAAGTCCGCTCTATAAGCATCTGAAGTGCTTAGCAGCAAGTGGTCCTCCTCCAGGCTTCATACGCCCACTTGCCATCGGACTTGGGGACAGCTGTGAGTCATGCCAGGTCGCGAGTGAGAGTGAGACCCCTTGTTGGGCATGCCGACACTGCGAGAGAGGGTTTAGGGGGAATCGAGCTTTGGTGTTGCTTTTGGGTGGAGGGAGTGGTTAAGGGAGGGGGTGACCATGAAGAGAGAGTTGTGTCCAAGCAAGGTATGTAAAGTGCTGGGTGTGGGCCCTAGAGAGAACTGGACAATGCAGGTTGACCAGTGCCACTGGAAATGGGGCAGTGGGAAGCATGGAAAGGCGTGGGAGGAAGGGTTTGGCCCGTGTCCTTCAGGAAGCGGACACAGTGACAGAGCAGTCACGACCTGTTTCTCCAGGAGCGAAGAGACAAGCACTGGGCCACAGATTATCAACGGTGTCGCACTTGATTTCCTTCCCTACGTGTATCTTTTCCTTCCTCCACACCCACATCCAAGCCTCCTGTTAAGTAGACTCCCAGCTACCGCAGTGAAGAGAAGCAGCAGCAACAGGCGTCTTGCCTGCATGTCGTCGCTTGTCATCGTCATTGTCGTCGTTCTTGTCGTCGTTCTTGTCGTCGTTCTTGTCCGCCCCCAGCTGCTCGCTCCCAGTGGGCTGGGGATTAAAATAGACCCACCGCGTCTCCCCACGCTATTCGTAAGAGGAGAATAAATAGGGATATCGTGACTTGATTTGCGCTTACTCTACATGTATTCTAGTTTATCATAACCAACTGCGCTTGAAAAAAAACCACACACACGCAAAAACACCACGTGCCGTTTACTTTGAGGAAACTAATGGAGAATCTAGTTCACTGGTGAACCTATGTATACATCAGGTTTTGCCACGATAGTTTTCTTCTCAGTTCTAACAGGCGCATTTCTGCCCTTGAAAGACTTCTTTTCAGGTAACTCGCACCACGGCCCCAGCCCCGCACAAGTTCTCCTCTTGAGGTCAGTGTGGGTCAGTGCCGTGGCCAGACAGTTTGTAGGTCAGTCTGAAACGATCTGACTTGGGCCTTGGCAAGGACGGCCTCTGATAAGATTGCTTGGGATCGTCACCAAGTCTTTCCTGTCACGATTCGCGAGGCTGGGACCGGCTTGCTGTGTGTTTGGACTCCTCCAGCTCGTGGAAACAAACGGAGAAAGCTGGGCAAAGCTCTTTAGTTTATGCCGTGCTAAGGGAAGGGCGAGAGCCAAGAACACGCCAGTATTGCATGGAGACGTCAGCTGCATCCTCAGGCGTGGAGAAAGGGGGTGCGATAATAGACCACCCTGAAGCATCCACGTATAAAACAAGATTTGTGTCATGCTGAAATAGATTTATATCAAACTTAAGAGATTTATGTGAGACAGGCGGTACAGTATGAAAAATGAAGAGTGATTTCAGGTACAAGCATGAATAGAAAGCGTTTTGATAAGAATCGACATGTATCTCATAGTTTACTCTTAGATAAGAGAAAAATTAAGGTTGGTTCCAGTTACAAGCACCCTGTGCGAGCTGAAGAAGAGCCACAAACAGGAATTTATGAGTAAGGCGGAATTAGGAAAAGTTAACAAAATCTGCTTTATTAATTTAGTTTGCAGCCATGTGTAACTTCGTTCTCAGCATGGAAGATAGATTAAACCTTGGCAGTGTTATTTTCCTTTGTTTGTTTCTGCAGTTTTGTTTAGTGATTTATTGATATCACTTCAGTGTGAATGTAATTGTGCATTACGAAGATGACGTCTGTTTCAGTGCCAAAAAAAAAGCTTACGTCTACATTTACGATCTGCTAATTGAATATATTGCTCTAATAATTACGGTATTAGTATTAATGAGCAGAAATGAGATGGAACCTCCTCATGCAATTAACCGTTCTTTTCATTTTGTCTGATAGATTTCGATTGAAGAAAATCGTTTTCTGCCTTTCAAACTATCTCCCAATTATTACCTTTTGCAGAGCGTGAAAACATTCAATTCTTCATGAAATTTAATCACGCCTTACTTCCCTCACCAACCTTTTGCCTCGTCACTTCTTTCTCTATCAACGTCAGATCACCAAGTCGAACTCCTCGTCATTTGGTATGCCCATGGGTGAGCATGAGGCTGGCTGGCTGGCTGGAGGGATGGATAGATGGATGAATGTTGTTTTACGGCCTATCAGCCTTCGTGGGCTCTGTAAGGCCAATAACCACGAAAAACACTAGAATTTGTTTGAAGAAGAGCAAGTCGTCACAACTTCGCAGGGAGACGCGGTGGGTCAATTTTTATCCACAACCCATAGGGGGAGAGCAGGTGGTTTAATAATTATGCCGGGCGTTATTTCTCTCAACACCGGTTGAGGCTCCGCCTACCTGAGGTCAGAGTTCGCAGTGGACGCTGCCTTTGTCCGCGGCTGCCGTCGGGCCGACGTCCAGCCGCCCTGCTGGCCTGAATGGCCGAGGTCATTAGATTCCGCTGAGATCAGCCCGACCCAGGACTGAAGGAGTGGTGGCCGAGCTCGTCTGACCGTGCTCGTCTGACCGTGCCCGCCCCGGTCCTCGGTTTCCACGCCCGCGTGGGCGGACAAAGCGACAAGTCCTTCCCTGGAGCGCGAACCAGACTAATGCCCTGCTGGGGGTCCTGAGGAACCCTTCAGGGCAGGCATGAAAGACCGGTTCCCCACTTTTTGCATGAAGAATTGAGTGTGGACTGAGTGTCAGGACCAGGGTGCCGCCCAAGCCTGACCACGCAGGTGCTGGTGGAGTGAGGGGAAGGAGATGCCGAGACTGGAAACTCGGGTTTCCCTGAGGGTGTTGGGCTCTTGCTCGAAGTCCTTAGTGACCATCGCGTTATTTTCTCCTGCCTGCCTGCCTGCCTGCCTGCCTGCCTGCCTGCCTGCCTGCCTGCCTGCCTGCCTGCCTGCCTGCCTGTCTCTATTTACTGGTCTGTTTGCCAGCCGTATCCATCAGCCTGCCTGCCTGCCTGTCTGTTTGCTTTCCAGCCTACCTCTCTGTGTGCTACCTGTCAGCTTGCTAATTATTGTTGCTTGCTTGCCTACCTGCTAGTTTCCCTGTCTGTTTGCTAGTACGTTCCTAGTCTGTCAGGTGTTTTTTTACCTGTACTCTATGCCTGTTTGCTTGTTTTCTTGTCTGTATGCATGCTTGCCTGTCTGCCAGTCTGCCTGTCCGTCCACCTGCCATTTTACCTGGCTGCCTGTCTCCTTGCCTGTCCGCCTGCCCGTTACCTGCCTATTTGCCCTTTGCTTGCCTAGTTGTCCTTTGCCTGCCTGTCTGCCTACCTGGTGATTTACCTGCCTACCTGCCCTTTGCCTACCTATCTGCTGTTTTGCCTGCCTATCTGCTGTGTTGCCTGCCTACCTGTCCCCTGAATGCCTTCTTTCTTGCACGCCTGCTTTCCTCCGAGCCTATTTTGTTGTCCATTGTCTGTCCTCTGCTTGCCTGCTTTCTTGCTCTCCCGTGCCCCGTCCGCCTGCCTCCTACCCCATGGCTGCCTCGTACCTCGTGCCTGCCCACTAGCCCACCTGCCTAAGTGGCTGTGGATTATTCTAAACGATTCCCTTTATTGTTCAAGCATGCCGCTCTCGCTGGGGCAATAGCAGCAGCTTGGATCTGAGGCCCTCAGGGCCGGACAGGCTTCCCCAGCCAGGATCGGTGGTTTGGAGGGATTGCTGCAGTGGACACCCCTTTTTCTCAGGCAAAGGATTGGCTCTGAGCCACTCCATTGGACCGCGTGGGCAGAATTCTTGAGCTGTCGGTCGGAACTTTCTCATCAGTGCGAGCTCATAGCCTGGGGTTGGGATTCCTGAGACTTGCAGAACCGGGCACCACTTTTGAGTTAGCTCCGTTCTGTGCTGGTGAAGAGCGGTGGGTCTGCAAGTGAGGTTTGATCGGAAGCTTGGTCCAGTGTCCACTGCCGTGACTGACCATCGATTGTCTTGCTAGTCTGGCTGCCGCCCACATAGAACAGCGGTG
>JAWQFJ010023113.1:0-22500 GCA_034096865.1 Theodoxus fluviatilis | reverse complement strand
AGGCTGGGACACGTACTGCACAGTGGGACGTGTAAATGCTTCGAGTGGGACTGGACTGACATCCGGTGGGACAGGCACCTACATGCATTGGCAGGCAGAAGGAGACGAGCTCTCGGTCTGGTGACACCGTCCCTCTAGGGGACACCAGTGCAGAAGATAGTGAGGCAGCTTTATCCAAGTCCAAATAGATCGAGAGCCCTTCTGCAGACATCCACACCAAACCAGATAGAGAAAGAGGGATGAGCCATGACCTGTACATGCAGACTTATATTACAATAAAATGTCCTCCCCTGGGGCTAAGAGACTGTACATGCATTGCGTTTGTCAGATTATCTTTCATCATGAATGATTCATGTGTCTTTGCATGTGTGTGAGCTAGAGAAGGGGGGGTGGGGGATGGGGTGTTGCTGCTTGCTATGGGAATACTTGGATACTGAACTTGACGGCTGCCATCACTAACGTCACCACCACATCAACCACAACGTAGACTTTTGAAACTTTCATGGTCAGATCACAGGTCCATAGAAAAATCGGGAATGGGGTGGGAAGTGGAGCGAGGAGTGTGGATGGGAAGGATGGGGGGGGGGGGTGGGGGGGGGGGGGGGGGGGGGGGCGGGGTTGCAGTCGCTGCACGGTTGTGCTGGCCTCGAACTAGAAAGGGGGCCATTGCTACTGCCTCATTTAGCACCAGCTGCTGCTCATGATGCAGCTATTAGTGCAATCACTATCATTACTAGTGCTTATGCTGCTGCTGCCACTGCTACTTCTCAAATCACTGCTGCTGCTACTTCTACTACTGCACACTGTAATTACTACTTTTGCTATTGCAACTACATCAATTCCCCTGTGTATATTTTTGTCATGATTGTTATGGCCTCAACAGCTTCAAGCATATGTACCACGCTTACTTTCAAGGGAAGAAGTGCGTATGATTGCTGCACTCAACACACTTTCTGCACTTCGCCATGTTGCCAGATCTCGCGTTCTCACTGTGCGATCAACATCGTACAGACCGCATTTCGAGATAAGATGTTTGTGAAGATGTGATGATGAAGTCTTTAAGAGCGTTTCTTTCCCTGCAGATGAACATGGTGACGGTTTGCCAAGTCATCTGCTGTGTGACTTTCTGGCAAGGGAAGTTCTTAGCATATACAGAGATGAAAAAGTATTGTTTGCTCAACGTGTGTCAGATCTGTGGTTGGTGGCCATGTTCCCCGCTGCAGGCCTTTCTGTTGTGAGTGTCCATCTGTGTTCATACTCACAAACGAAGTCTTACGCGGTGAGTGTGGCGATACAGTACAAGCGCCGCTTTTTGCTGATAAACCGCGCATTGATAACAACAAGCCTGTGATGCGTTTTTTCACACTCCATGCTCTGGAACCCCTGCTGTTTGCTACGCGATGACCTTGTAGCGCCGTGGCCTGGCTTTGAAAACCTTTAGCATCTCTTTCTCTCGCCTGGCTTGTTGCTGGCTGGTCCATTATCTTCTTCACCTGTCTCCTCGTGTTGGAGGAAGCAGACGCCGTGGGTCTCGCCACGAGATTTGTAACAGGCTGATGACTTTGGAAATGGATTTTTGATTTGATTACATTCCAACCAGCACCAGCGATTTGGGCAATCAATAGCTATGAATATCCCTGAATTGAAGTCGTTAAATCTCGTCCATCTGTCCGACCATCCATCCTTTATCCATTCATCCATTCTTATATCTATCCATTCATCCATCCTTATATCTATCCATTCATCTATCCATTCATCCATCCACCCATCCATCCGTCTGTTTCCCCTGTTGGAGATAGGAATTGACCCTCCGCGTCTCCCTGCGCGATTCGTAAGAGGCGAATAACTAGGGGCATCATGACCTGACTTGCTAGTATTCAAACTAGCTCAAATGATTTTTCGTGATCAGTGGCCTTAAATGGACTATATTGGCTGATAGGCCACAACACTTCATCCATTGTCCATTTATCCATCTGTCCATCAATCCATCCATCATCCATCCATAATCCATCCATAATTCATCCATCCTTAATTCATCCACCCAACCATCCATTCGTCAGTCCGTCCCTCTATCTGTCTTTAGCTGACCTGAATCTGTCGTGTCATTGTGTAGAGCAAGGGAGGTTGGTGTCGTGTCATTGTGTAGAGCAAGGGAGGTTGGTGTCGTGTCATTGTGTAGAGCAAGGGAGGTTGGTGTCGTGTCATTGTGTAGAGCAAGGGAGGTTGGTGTCGTGTCATTGTGTAGAGCAAGGGAGGTTGGTGTCGTGTCATTGTGTAGAGCAAGGGAGGTTGGTGTCGTGTCATTGTGTAGAGCAAGGGAGGTTGGTGGTCAGCTGATGGCGAATGATGGCTGGACGCTTCTCGTCCTGATAGGAGCCCTAGGAAGCGTCACACTGATTGGAACGAGAAGCCGATAGTCTCACACAATAGAGTCTCGAGTGTTACTTCCTGATCAAAGAAAATATTAACTGGGTGGGGTCTCTAGTCATAATGAGATTTGCAAACTCAGACCACCGATACCACAACCATATGGAGGGCAAACAAAAGGCAAAGCTACTTACGTGTGTGATACATCAAGAATAACCAGGTGCGGTTCAAAACTTCTCATTTGACTTTTTTGTCACAGAAAATGTAGACATGATTGTACAAACTCTCATTGAGACAGGTGTGTCTGTTTGGAAAGCGTTCATATGGCATAAAATTGTTGTTGTTTTTGTTGCATCAAAGATTTCCCAGGTATTACGCATCAAGAGTAACAAAGGACCGCAGTCGCTCGATGTCTCTTTCCCCATCTGGAACCTCTAGCTGTCGCGATTTGAAATCTGCTCCAGTACCTCAGCCAGATCATGCGCCACGAAAGTGCCAGTTTCATGAACTGTTGTTTAGCAGGGCTTCTCAAGTGACATGCCTTCTCATCTATCGAAGCTGACCTTTCCCAGGCGAAAAGAAGGCGAGGGCGGGTGGACTGGTCAGGCAAGGTGTGCTCTACTTTCGCTGACCTTTTTCAGGCAGGTTGCACTGGGTCACCGCTGGGTCACGCACTCTGCCCTGTGCATGCGCAGTGGTCCCATATTCAGCCTGTCGCTCAAAGTCGTGGCCTCGCGGTGTGACGAGCTTTGATCGTGTCGGCCTGCTTGTTGGACAGGGAGCCAAAGCATTGATCAGAACCCAATCACCACAGGGATTGGGTTCATAGATCTAGCATGTACCGAATCACGAAGTGGATGGGCTTATATAGATCATGCCAGTGCATGTACAGAGTCACGACAGTTAATGGGTTTATAAATCATGCCAATGCGTGCACAGATCATGGCAGTGAATGAGTTTAAAGATCATGCATATATACATGTACAACATCACGAATTAGATGGGTTTATATATCATGCATGTACATGTACAACATCACGAATTAGTTGGGTTTATATATCATGCATGTACAGGTGACCGTGGAAGGGGCTATCCAGACCCTATGCTTGGCTTGCACAGCAGAATGCCTGAAAGCCTGAAGATGATCATTGGTGACAAGGCATTCATGCGTTTAAAGACTCAGTATAAAGTCAGAAGTATTATGCTCCTTTTTGCCGAGCAGGGTGTGTGAAAACGTCAGACGCTGCTGATAAGCTGACGCACTTGGATATTTTAGTTTTGGATATGGCAGGCTAGACACCAAAGCACCGTTTTGCGCAGCAGAATATATGACAACGCCCAACTGAATATTGATCACAGCGGGGGGTTGTGTTGTGAATGGGTGAGTTTAGATATTCTCCTTGTAGATCTATGTTAGAAGCGCCGTGCTTGTTTTGCATAGAATATCCACGTCGGAAATAATGTCCGGCTTTCCCATCCCCTGACTAGACGGCTGATTTCGCACAGGACACGTGAGCAAGATCGATTATTGATTACCGAGGGTTTGCATGATGTATAGCTCTCTCGAGGGGAGGGAGCCTGGAATATCATCCGTCCTACGTGTGCAATAGGGAGAGGATCGTCCTTCCCAAAGGCGATGACAGTATCGCCTGATGACTTTGGAGTTGGATCCTGCTGAATATCCCAGGCCTGACGTGATACAAAGCGCATCAATATGCCCCCTGCCTTGTCAGCTTCCCGCTTTTCCATCCAGTCCTGACAACTGCACTGGGATCCAGCTGGTTTATCGGGAGTTGACGTCACACCTCATGAGGCGCATGCGTCAGTACTTTGCATCATGGGACGTCTTCAAATAACTTCCTGTCACGTGACTTTACTACCTTGGTACGCATGATTTAGCAGGAGGAGGTCTGGAATTCGGTGACGAGATGTAGGAGAGCTAGAGAGCAGTTGCTTTGGTGTTGTTGGCCATCACACTTTCACCTCCAAATTGTAGATTCCAGCCGGTTGTAAGCACGCGTAACTTCTCACTCGGAACTATAGTTCTTTCTAGTCAGGCGGTGTACAGATCTAGTCGTAAGCATCGAGACATGTAACTTCTACAACTGCGCACAACTTCTATGCTTGTGCGCAGCTCAAACATACAACCTCGTCCACCCCCACCTCTCTCTCTCTCTCTCTCTCTCTCTCTCTCTCTCTCTCTCTCTCTCTCTCTCTCTCTCTCTTCTCTCTCTCTCTCTCTCACTCACACACACACACACACACACACACACACACACACACACACCACACAACACCACACACACACCACACACACACACACACACCACGCTCAAAATACCCCATTAACCCCCCCCCCCCCCCCCCACCCCCCCACCCCTTCCACATACACACACATAAACCGTATCAAAACCTCTTAGCGCAGACCGACTTGTCAGCCACTGTCATGTCTTCGTCTCATTTCTACTGAAGCCCCGTCTCTTCCTGCAACAGCCAGTCGTTGTCGGCCTATGGGGCGTTTCCTGGGTGAGGGAGTGCAGTTTGGCTCACTCGTTCAGGGTCACCGCCGACCTGGCTTCCGTTCTCTTACTTCCCCCACCCCCACCTCCACCCCTTAACCTCGATTCCACCCCCTCACCCAGCCTTGGCTCTTGTCTCGCCACGCTGCTTCACCCCCCGCCCCCCACCCCACTCCCCCCACCCCACTCCCCCACCCCCACAACACTGTTCCACCCTGCACTGCTCTGCTGTTTGTGCTGTCGAACTTTGCAGTCCTCTCTTGAAGCCTCACCGAGCTGATGTGCTGCGTGGGCGCGCCTCATTCGCTCGTGTGTTTTCCGAAGAGAGTGAAGTTCGAAGTCTGGGCGAGACTTTTTTCTGCACAAGTGCGGGACAGCAGTGTATGTCGATGAGGTGTGTTTTGATTCATGAATGCTGCAGGATCTTTGGTGATACTGGCTTTCATAGTTAAATTTTGTCCACACTTATAATTCATTAAAAAGGATGCATGTAACTTTGCATTTGAATTCGTTGGGTGTTGCTCCTCACTGCAAACAATAATACGTTTATTTATTTTGTATTTGTATTTTTGCTGCGACACTACGTATCGTCAAGGTAAGACCAACAACAACAAAATACTCAATAGTCATGGTTAACGCAACCCGACCGACCCTAATTTTACCTGCTGACCTTAAACTTTTTTTATATAGTGAAAGTGTATGTGTGTGTGTGTGTGTGTGTGTGTGTGTGTGTGTGTGTGTGTGTGTGTGTGTGTGTGTGTGTGTGTGTGTGTGTTGTGTGTGTGTGTGTGTGTGTGTGAACAAAAAAAGCATGTATTTCTATCTTCCCTATGAGCACTATTGAAGTAAAAAAGCGGATTTTGGGTGGGTGGGTGAGTGGGTGGGTTTGATGTTCAGATGAATCTACTGTATACGCGTACATGACATTTGTTTAAACATGTACATACTGTCACAATGCACAGTCTCAATCGGACTTCTGTATTTAAAAAAAATCAGGCCTACCTTCCTGCTGACCCTGTGTGTCTGTGCGTGCGTGCGTGCGTGCGTGCGTGTGTGTGTGTGTGTGTGTGTGTGTAAATGTTACAGTAACCACAACCTTAAAAAATTCTAATTGGAAGCTCTGCAGACGAGGGAAATAAGTATGAATGATGCAGGAAATGTCGCTTGGCACCCTTTGACAAAGGCTACTTTGATGTTTTTTCAACTGAATGGTTGCTGATTGGAGATGTGCAACTTTTGATTTTCATACATCATGTAGGTGGTGACTTGTGAGAAGTGCGGTAGCACATTGCAAAGTCCACTCAGGGGACTTTTGCAGCAAATTCGAGGCGTTTAAGAAAGGGAGGCAAGCCATCGGGCCCCATGCAGAACTACTGACCACTGTGAAAAGACGCAAACTAAAGTGGTATGGGCACGTCTCACGATCATCAGGGCTTGCCAAGACTGTGCTACAAGGCACAGTAAAAGGAGGGAGGAGGAGAGGCAGACAAAGGAAAAGATGGGAGGACAACGTCTCAGAGTGGACAGGGATGAGACTCAGCGAAGCCTTCAGACAGTCCGAGAGGCGAGAGGAATGGAGAGTGCTGGTTGCCAGATCATCTGTGGTGCCCCAACGGTCCTCCAGACTACGGGACAAGTGAAATGAAGTGAAAGAAAGGGGGGGAGAGAGAGAGAGAGAGAGAGAGAGAGAGAGAGAGAGAGAGAGAGAGGGGGGGGGGGGGATTAAAAAGTGAACTGAAACATCTTCGATATAGATAATCCACAGAGAAACTCGCATCATTGTCAAAATGTCGCAAAAACTGCAGATGTCTGTCTTGAAATTGGAGGGCTAATGCTTTTCCATCACAGGCAGCCTGGGAAAGTTCAAGCTCGAGGTCACAGCGCGTCTGTCGAATCGTCTTCCCACACCCCTCTGTAACCCCCTTGCTCTTGCCAATTAAGGGCAACCCCACCCCTCTGCCCCCTCATGCTCTCACCGGGGCTGGGGGAAAACCCTGCGTAGCTGTGGAGTGCATTGTTGCAAAGTCATTGACGGCGTCTGTCAGGTGACGAGGCTGCCGTACTGGTGGTTGGTGGGATGGGGGGTGGGTGGGGAGGGGGGTGGTTGATGGGGTGGGGGATGGGCATGGGGGATATTAGCACGTGTTGGGGAGGGGTATTGTTGGTTTCTATGAAGGGAGAAGGGTATGAGAGGGGAGGGAGTTGGGGTTGGGAAATAGGATGTCTGAGTGAGTGTCTGAATGAATTGAGCGACCTCGACCTTGGCATGCCATTGCTTGCGCCGCTGTAGGTCACCAAGGCCACGATACGAAGGTCACGCTGTTCTCTGTGCAGCAAGATTGCATCGCCGTGTTCGGATGTGGGGGTAGTGTTCGGTGTGTTTGTGTGTGTGTTTGTGTGTGTGTGTTTCAGTGTGTGTGTTTCAGTGTGTGTGTTTGTGTGTGTGTGTTTGTTTCAGTGTGTGTGTTTCAGTGTGTGTGTGTGTGTGTGTGTGTGGGTGGGTGTGGGTGTGCTTTTAGTGTGTGGGTGTGCGTGTGTGTGTATGCTCAGTGTGTGTCTGTGTGTGTGTGTGTGTGTGTGTGTGTGTGCTTTCAGTGTGTGGGTGTGCGTGTGTGTGTATGCTCTGTGTGTGTGTGTTTAGTGTGTGCTTTCTGAGTGTGTGTGGGTGCTTTCTGAGTGTGTGTGGGTGGGTGTGTTTAGTGTAGGTGTGCTTTCAGTGTGGGTGTGGTTTTGTTTGTTTTATTCAGTGTGTTTATGTGTGTGCTCTGTGTGTGTGAATGTGTTTTAACTGTGTTTTTTCCATTGTGTTTTCAGTATGTGTGTGCGTGCGTGCGCATGTGATCTGAACGCTTATGCGTTCATTGTCAGCCTGTGTAAAATATCTGAGCGACACAACCTACATTTTCTCTATATTCTGCTGAGAGTAAACCACGCATGGGACTCGTTAATATGTTTCTGAAATATATTCCTTTCTGCCCACTGTCTCTACGTTAGAATTCAGGGTATGTTGCAAGTATTATCTGAGCGACTAACTTGATCCTGCTGTGCTGCACTTGTGTGATAATGTGCCTCCTGATCCGTCAAGACGTTCTGAAAGAATATCATCGTACCTCGTCTTTGCGTTGGAATGAAAGCTATTTGCAACATCATCTCCCCATTGTTGTCCATTTTTCCCATGACGGCCTGCGCAGTTGCGATCCACAAGTCTTGTCGCGTATTGTAGACGCGCTGTGACCGACCCCGCGCGCTCTTCACGCTATACTTACCCTCGCCTTGTCAAGTTACACCTGCATGCAGAGTTAGCGTGGGCTGGGGGATCGTATCTCAGGTAGCGCTTGCAAAACAACTCGTGTAGTGTGTGGATTGTCGTTGCTGAATAGGGCGTAATAACTCCCAGCTCAGAGGAGTTCCGTGTGGGGGTATCCAGGATTCACCCAGCGATTGCGCGGTGGAGAGGAGTCTGTCAACCGACTTGATGAAGTCTTTGAAGACGGAGAGCTTTGGAGAGAAACTTTCATCACGACAGTCAACAGGGCTCTGTTTCGTAAGCTGGGAGGTGGAGATGATATCGAGATGTGGAAAACGACCACCACGTGGCTGAATCATTCTGTGGAGAAGTCGGTCCTTTTCCAAAGTGATTCTTTGTTAAATTTTTAGGTTGAGAACATGAAACACCCATTAAGATTAGCCTAATGGATCGAGACAAAAAGAACAAAGGAAACCATGCTTCTCTGAGGAACGACGGAGGGCTATAGATTATCCAGTGATTCATTTCCTTCGACAAGAGGCTAAACTATGGGGGTTGGAGGGTTTTAGCAATTCTCTCACAAGGTATTTCTCATCGTTCAAACAGTTACAAGATTTTTAGAGAGTTTTCTAAGAATTCGATAAAGGTTTCACGGGAGCGACAAGGGCAACATAAGTAAGCTATCCTGCTAGTGACTTTGCGAATCAGTCATTTGGCCAGCCAATAAACTATGTAGCCCGCCAATAAACTATGTAGCCCGCCAATAAACTATGTAGCCCGCCATAAAACTATGTAGCCCGCCATCTACTCACCAGACGAGTCACACGTCCAGTGTGTCAGTCAACCAGCCAGCCACTCAGGTTGTTAGCCAGCTAGTCAAACCATCACCAAGTCAACCAACCAGCCAGCCTGCCAGCCAGCCAGCCTGCCAGCCAGCCAGCCAGCAAGCTGAACAACCAGTGAACAAATTAGGCTTTCTCTCAGCCAGTTAGCTAGTGTTTCACTCCATTTCCAGTATGAAAATTAGGCTGCCAGTAAATCAACCAACCAGCCACTTAATTATTAAGCCAGCCATCCAGCTAGTCAATTAGCTTGTCAACCAGCCAGCAAGCCAGCCAGTCATCCAGCTAGTCAATTAGCTTGTCAACCAGCCAGCAAGTCAGTTAATATACGAGGCAGCCAGTCAACCAGCTAGCCAATCAGCTACTCTAAAACCCGGCCTGTCAACCAGCTAGACTGTCAGTGAGCCAATCTATCAGCTACGCTGCCTGTGAGCCAGTCAACCATCTGGTCTGCCAGTTAGCCAGTCAACCAGCTAGACTGCCAGTGAGCCAGTCAACCTGCTACACTGCCAGTGAGCCAGTCAACCTGCTACACTGCCAGTGAGCCAGTCTAGTCTATCAGCTACACTGCCAGTGAGCCAGTCTATCAGCTACACTGCCAGTGAGCCAGTCTTTCAGCTACACTGCCAGTGAGCCAGTCTATCAGCTACACTGCCAGTGAGCCAGTCTATCAGCTACACTGCCAGTGAGCCAGTCTATCAGCTACACTGCCAGTGAGCCAGTCTATCAGCTACACTGCCAGTGAGCCAGTCAAGCAACCAGCTACACTGCCAGTGAGCCAGTCAACCAGCTACACTGCCAGTGAGCCAGCCAACCTGCTACACTGCCAGTGAGCCAGTCTAGTCTATCAGCTACACTGCCAGTGAACCAGTATATCAGCTACACTGCCAGTGAGCCAGTCAAGCAACCAGCTACACTGCCAGTGAGCCAGTCAACCTGCTACACTGCCAGTGAGCCAGTCTAGTCTATCAGCTACACTGCCAGTGAGCCAGTCTATCAGCTACACTGCCAGTGAGCCAGTCAAGCAACCAGCTACACTGCCAGTGAGCCAGTCTATCAGCTACACTGCCAGTGAGCCAGTCAAGCAACCAGCTACACTGCCAGTGAGCCAGTCTATCAGCTACACTGCCAGTGAGCCAGTCTATCAGCTACACTGCCAGTGAGCCAGTCTGTCAGCTACACTGCCAGTGAGCCAGTCAAGCAACCAGCAAGGCCTGGGAACGCTTCACACAAGCAGCACCGCTACCCAGGGGCCAGGCCCCAGTGGTCCCAATAATCTGCAGCTGGGGTAGACGGGCACGCCCTGGTGTTTGCCTGAGCGTCACCCCCCTCCCACTTTATCCCCCAACCCCCCCCCCTCCCCCCCTTCCCCTTCCCGTCCCCAAATTTCCCCCTCCTGGGGTGACCAGCTGTTCCTTGTAGGTGGAGGCCCCGGGGATCTCCATGGACAGCCATGACCACAGGGGGCTTCCCCGGACTTTCGCTCTGATCTTTTTTTCCATCTGGCTTTGAAGACCTGGGGGGAGCCGTCCATGGAGGTGCGAGGCGAGAGGGGCACGCTCTGCTGACCACACCGGCCAGGATGACCCAGCCTCTCCGTGAGATCACCGTGTGCTGTGCGCTGACAGGAATGCTAGCAGGTAGTCTGCCCTGCAGGATGTCAGGCTCAAAGACAATGTAGCCAGCTAGAAGGAAGGAAATAAGGGAGGCAGGTATGCTGGTGGGCTAGTTTGCAAGTCAGCAGGCAAGCAAGTTGGCAAGCAGACAAAAAGACGAGCCGACAAATTGACTAGCAGGCAGGCAAGGATTCAGGCTCGAGAATAAGAAAGCGAACAGACAGACTAGCAAACGGGTCAGCAAAGAAGTAAGATGCAAGTAGACAGTGACGGTGGAAAAGAGGCAGACAGACAGATAGCAGGCACATAATTAAGTTGGTAGATAGGCAGGCAGGTAGGAAAGCCGATGGTAAACTAGCAGGCAGACTGAAAGGCTAGCTTGAAGGTAAGCAAACAAGCGAAATGGCTTGTTTTTGAGGCAGGTAAATTAGTACGTTGGAATGTAGGAAAACTAGCAGGCAGTCAGACGGGCAAACTAGTCGATAGACAGGCAGACAGGATAGCTGGAAGGACGGCCGGCAGGCAGGCAAACAAGCTTTCAGATTACAGAGTTGTGGCTGCCATGGTGTGTATTGAGGAGGGGAGGGGAGAGAGCGGGGACCCAAACCCTGGCGAAAGCCATCTACTCCCCTCTCTCTCGGCAGCTGTGCGGCGGACAGGGCAGGCAGGCACGGCGAGTAAGCTTTTCCACAGACAAGGCCTGGCCCCTATGGGACCCGCGGCCTAGCGTGTAGGATCGCAGACCTCATTTACAGGGAGCTGGCTTTGAAGTGCTGGTGGGAGGAAAGGCGGGCCCGGCTTTGGCCTTCCAGCTCTTGCTCCTTCAAAGGCTCCGGCGTGGCTGGCGACTGTTTGTTGAAAGTCTTGGCTGGCTTAATTGGGGTTGATTGGTGTAGGCCGTGTTTTTGCTGGTCTTTGTTTGGCCTCCAGAGCACTTCGAGATAGCTGTGCTTCATCACGATGACTTTCGCAGATAGCCGCTACGGACGTTGCTTGAGGCGGCCATGCTTGCAGGGTCGCGGCTTGCCTTGTTCGTGGCGAAGTGAGAGATGGAAACACTGCCCGTGTGTGTTGTCACTGGTCTAGCCAAACTCTCCCTGGCGTCCCAAAGTCGCCTTGTCTCTACAGCGAGAGCTTTCTTTTTACGTGTGCTCGCCCTTCTCTCGAGTTCCTTTCGTGTCACATTTCAGGGATGACGTACGATTTCAGAGCGACGTTTTTCTGACCTTATTTGTGTTTACATCACAGTGCACTCAACACACTGCTGCACGTATGCACGCGCACGCACACATACGCGCGCGCACACACACACACACACACATTTACATCTACAATCTGTAGATATTTTGGGCGAGCACTAATGAATCTACTGCGTATGAAACATGAAACTACATTTCCTCTTACAGCATTCTCTCGACGTGAGTTCCGACGGCGAATCTGTGCCCCCATACATCGCAGTAACGGCAGGTTACGAACCTTCAATCTCAACATTACATCTGGAAGTCCTGCTTAATGAAAAGCCTTTCAAGAACAGGTGCTGCAGTGGGTTTCCTTTGTGGGTTGTTGACGTGCTTGCTCATGGTAGGACTTTCTGAATCGCCCTCTGTGACACTGTCATCCCTGACACAAAGTCTCCAGAGGAGAAGGAAACTGGGCTGGCTCACTCGACAGTCAGCAACTGTCTTCCTTCGCGTCTTCTTGTCTGGGTCGCCCTGCCTGACGGCGCAAGGATACTGGCGGTAAACAGGGAGATCATGCCTGTGTCTATATTTTGACTCCACTTGCGACTTGATATGTAGCGGAGCCCGTGGCCGGGCGTGGATAAACGGAGTGCATTGTTGTCCCGCTACACACGACCCTTTCCTGCTAATGGCCACTCTCCATCGCTGTGGATGGAGGCTCCACGAACACTTTGCCTCGCATGGCGTGTGTTTAACTTGGGAACGGGTTTTTGTTTGGGGAAAATATCGCTGGTTTTAGCAAGTCGACGTCAGTGCCAGCCTTTTTCTCACTGCCTGCACACGTGTGCTGAGAAGTTGAGGGTTTATATTTTCTCTATAATAGCATTTGTTAGCTAGGCTCAGTGTCCTAGAATAATGGGGTCTCTGGATGAAACTCGTTTTGGGGGTGATGTAATCGCTTTATTCGATAAATATCAAAAAAGGAAAGAAAAAAAGGTGTACAGTTGTCTCGTGCTTGCACGAGCCACGAGCACGCTAAGCAGACTTGCATAATTTGCGTCAGATCTTTTCACGTGCAGTGAAGCTTGCACTTTGGTTTCGTTTCAGTTTTATTTTGTGAAACTAAATCCAGTTTTGGATGTACCAACTAATTTGTTTAGAAGTAAAACTATTTTTAAAATCTGAGCTACGTGCCGATTATAGTGCTGGGCGAGATGAGTACGTAAAGTCAACTGCGTGCCATGTTTTACAAGCTGGCTTGCTTTGCTCGTCTGAACAGCATGCTGAAGTGCATGCGATGAATATCGACAACAGCCCATGCATGCAGACGCTTCGATCTGGTCCGTCACAGCGCAGTCACTGATTTCGAGCCACTGAGCACCGTGAATGCCTCCATTCAGCGGTGACTGCATCGCTAATGACATGGGGTGGCTGTGGGAGAGGGCTGGGGGTGTGGGGACAAATTCTCGTCTGCATGAACAAGAGGGCCAATACCGCGTTCCCCCGATGGGCACACACACACTGACTGGCGCCTGCTGCAGTAGAGCGAGAGCTGCTGTAGACTGTTTTGCCCACTGCTTGGCAGAAATCGAACCGGAGGACTACCAAATATTTGAGAAACTTGAGACAGATTTACGGCTCAGTGGACTTAGTAAGATGGCAATATGTTACTGTTAGTAATGCTGATATATGGGACAGTAATTCTGTGATGTGGGGAGGTAGTTGGATGGATTCGACCCAGTGTCTTATCCACCACTAAATGGGGTGGGGGAGAAAGCGGTAGTTGCTGCTCTATTAAGGTCAGTGGTTGGGGATTTAGGTGGTGTGGCACTCAAGTGATATCACAGCTAAGTAGCAACAAACTTTTAGTGATTCCTTAATGGTCATTTGGGGCACATTGTTTGACCGTAGACCGAGTTGGACTGTGAAAGACCATGCAGTCCGAAATGCTGAAACTGGTATTGCCCTCCTTAATTGCACTGCAAATCCAGCTGTTTAAGAATCTGTGGGCCTCGATATTGTCCAAGACCGTTAGCCTGTCTAGTGCTCAGAAGACAGGAAACCTCGGTGTTGTTCCAGACTGTGCAGCCAGTCGAACATCCTTACTTTGAGGGCAGATCATGCCATTGTCCAGAGGTATGCAGCATGTCCGGCACTCTGAAAGACGACACCACTTAATTGTCCAAGGTGGTGCGGCCAGTCTAGCGATTGGATACGCCATAGACTGCGTGCTTCTCCAAGACCGTGCAGCCCCCTGTGGGTTGGGGGGCAGAATAGACCCATCACTGGGTTGGGGGCAGAATAGACCCACCACTGGGTTGGGGGGGGGGGGGGGAAATAGACCCACCACTGCGTTGGGGGCAGAATAGACCCACCACTGGGTTGGGGGCAGAATAGACCCACCACTGGGTTGGGGGGGCAGAATAGACCCACCACAGTGTTGGGGGGCAAAATAGACCCACCACTGGGTTGGGGGCAGAATAGACCCACCACTGGGTTGGGGGGCAGAATAGACCCACCACTGGGTTGGGGGCAGAATAGACCCACCACTGGGTTTGGGGGGGGGGGAAATAGACCCACCACTGGGTTGGGGGCAGAATAGACCCACCACTGGGTTGGGGGCAGAATAGACCCACCACTGGGTTGGGGGGGGGGGGCAGAATAGACCCACCACAGTGTTGGGGGGCAGAATAGACCCACCACTGGGTTGGGGGGCAGAATAGACCCACCACCCACTGGGTTGGGGGCAGAATAGACCCACCACTGGGTTGGGGGGCAGAATAGACCCTCAGCGTCTCCCTACGCAATTCGTTAAGGCGAATGACTTGGGAAATAGTAACGTGCTTAATTTAGCTCTAGAGTTTAATGGAGTTTGTGATTCATGGAGTTTAATGGAGTTTGTGATTCATGGAGTTTAATGGAGTTTGTGATTCGTGGTCTTATATAGCATACAAAGACTCCATTCCTTCTTTCAAAGATCGTGCATACCATCTGGGAATTTGAGACACCATAGCCTGTTTGCTTCTCCAAGACAGAACAAAAAATCTGGGAATTTGAGACACCATGGACTGCTTGCTTCTCCAAGACAGAGCAAAAAATCTGGGAATTTGAGACACCATAGACAGCTTGCTTCTCCAAGACAGAGCAAAAAATCTGGGAATTTGAGACGCCATAGACAATTTGCTTCTCCAAGACAGAGCAAAAAATCTGGGAATTTGAGACGCCATAGACAGCTTGCTTCTCCAAGACAGAGCAAACAATCTGGGAATTTGAGACGCCATAGACAGCTTGCTTCTCCAAGACAGAGCAAAAAATCTGGGAATTTGAGACGCCATGGACTGCTTGCTTCTCCAAGACAGAGCAAAAAATCTGGGAATTTGAGACGCCATGGACTGCTTGCTTCTCCAAGACAGAGCAAAAAATCTGGGAATTTGAGTCGCCATAGACAGCTTGCTTCTCCAAGACAGAACAAACAATCTAGGAATTTGAGACACCATAGACAGTATGATCGTACAGGACTGTGTGGACACTGGCACTTTGAGGCGCCGTAAACTGCATGATTCCCCAGGACGGTGCAGACGCTGTTGCGATTTGCGACGCCATAAACTGCATGACTCCCCAAGACGGTGCAGCCATTTTGACGAGGACAAGACAGTGGGTGCGTCCATGCAGGACGCGCTGTGGCGGTGCCGAATTTGGCGCTGCCAGGCTGGTGCGGGACAGACGTGCCGGGAGACAGGGCTGGCCGTGTCTGGCCAGGCACCCAGACAATGGACGGCAGGGGGTGGGGGGTGGGGCGGGAAATCGATGGGGGGAGACAGGACGATCAATTCCTTTCAGGCCTGACCCGCCCTTCTCGCCTCTGTCACGGCCAGTCACGGCCAGCCTGCCTGCATGCTGTGTGCACGGCTCCCCATGCTGCCAGGGTGTCTGGTCCGAATTGGATTGCAACACATCTTCTCTTGGAGGCCAGGTCAGGCTGCCGCGGCGCCCGTGTCTTGTGGCGGCCTCGTGGTTTGCTGGTGCCATGTTGCCTGCTGGTGCCTTGTTGCCTGCTGGTGCCGTGTTGCCTGCTTGTGCCGTGTTGCCTGCTGGTGCCGTGTTGCCTGCTGGTGCCATGTTGCCTGCTGGTGCCTTGTTGCCTGCTGGTGCCGTGTTGCCTGCTGGTGTTGCCTGCTGGTGCCGTGTTGCCTGCCGGTGCCTTGTTGCCTGCTGGTGCCGTGTTGCCTGCTGGTGCCGTGTTGCCTGCTGGTGCCTTGTTGCCTGCTGGTGCCGTGTTGCCTGCTGGTGCCGTGTTGCCTGCTGGTGCCATGTTGCCTGCTGGTGCCGTGTTGCCTGCTGGTGCCGTGTTGCCTGCTGGTGCCATGTTGCCTGCTGGTGCCGTGTTGCCTGCTGGTGCCTTGTTGCCTGCTGGTGCCTTGTTGCCTGCTGGTGCCTTGTTGCCTGCTGGTGCCATGTTGCCTGCTGGTGCCGTGTTGCCTGCTGGTGCCGTGTTGCCTGCTGGTGCCTTGTTGCCTGCTGGTGCCATGTTGCCTGCTGGTGCCATGTTGCCTGCTGGTGCCTTGTTGCCTGCTGGTGCCGTGTTGCCTGCTGGTGCCATGTTGCCTGCTGGTGCCGTGTTGCCTGCTGGTGCCTTGTTGCCTGCTGGTGCCGTGTTGCCTGCTGGTGCCATGTTGCCTGCTGGTGCCGTGTTGCCTGCTGGTGCCGTGTTGCCTGCTGGTGCCGTGTTGCCTGCTGGTGCCTTGTTGCCTGCTGGTGCCGTGTTGCCTGCTGGTGCCGTGTTGCCTGCTGGTGCCGTGTTGCCTGCTGGTGCCATGTTGCCTGCTTGTGCCGTGTTGCCTGCTGCGAGGATCCGAGAATCCCTTCCCTGGGCACAGTGCTTAGACGTGCAGCGCTTTGCCCCACCCTGGAGGAAAAGCGGGTACCAGTGCAGATGTTTTGGTGTGATTAATCCTCGACGATAGAGTGAGCTTTCATGGAGATGTAATAACTAATACCCTGTAGGAACTGAAAATGCAGAATTTTTTTCGTGACGCTCCGACCCCCTGTGCGTTTGGGGTCAGAATAGACCCACCACGTCTCCCCACGTGATTCGTAAGAGGCGAATATCTCAGGACATCATGACTTGATTTGCGCTCACTCTATTCTTGTTATTTTTGTGATCAATGGCCGTACATAGCCTACAAAGGCTGATAAACCGTAAAACTCCATCCACCCACTCATCGTGCGGCTCCATGTGCTTTGTCGCCAATCAGATTATTGGTAGAGAATGATCAGTCCGTAGTCCTAGTGAAGAGGGATTTGATTGCAAAGCAGTTTGAGACAGCACTCGCGTGGAGGAAAGAAGTATGAAAGAAGTTATATAGATAACTTTACCTTTACCCGATGTCACCTTCTCATCCCCCTGTCCCCTTCACTTCACTTCTTTCAGATCCATTACAGTCACTCTATTCTGTCCTACCAGCTACCTGTCAGTAATCACTCATTCTCTCTTTGACCCGAATTTGTCTGTCCTGATAGCGTCTCCCCTTCCCATCTCCTTTTACTCCCCAGCCTCACGTCCCTGCTCTTCTTTCCTCGCAAACAACTTACCTCTCCACTCTTCACCATTGTTATTCTGTTCCGCTGTTCAACGATCCATCACTCACAACGGCTTTGTACATCGTTCGTGTGCACTAGAAGCTCGGTGGGAATAGACTCTAGTTTGCTGGAATCGCTCTCATCTTGCACAAAGTGGTTTTGGATTCGTCCCACCAACTTCATGACCTACAAGGACCTATAGCAGCCGTCTTCGTGCCTGCCTGTGACTCCCCGAAGTCACTTGAATTATGTATCCATATTCAGCTAGACTGGCTGTGCTGATGTCCTGCACTCCGTGTGAAAATGGCTGTACTCTCCCCGGCTTGGCGTGATCTGCGACTTGCGTTTCGGTTTGTGCGTCACAGCGATCTCTGCTTTCATTGTACCTGGATGGTGACCTCTGCCGTCGCGTCATGTATGTGGATAAGTTTTCTACATTTCGTGTTAAGGGGTGACCTTGACTTTTAAAAAATTTGTTTTGCATAATAATAATAAAAAGCTGAACGCCAAGTTTTTCGGCTGCTGCTCCTCTTCCACATCTTCCCTCTCTATCCTCTTCCCTCCCTCAGCTCCTTCCTCCTTCTCCTCCTCCTCCCTCCCTCCCCCCTTCCTCCCCCTCCCTCCTCTCTTCTCCTTCTTCCTCTCCCTCCTCTTTGTTCTCTTCCCATCTCTCTCCTCTCCCTCCTCCTCTGCTGCTGTTGACACTGCCATCACCATTCTTTGCTCCTTGTGTGTGTATGGGTGTGTGTGTGTGCTTGCGTGTGTGTGTGTGTGTGTGTGTGTGTGTGTGTGTGTGTGTGCGTTTGAGTGTGTGCGTGCATGCGTGCGTGTGTGTGCAGACTTGCGGAGTGCGTTTGCCAATGCTACAAACGACGACAAAGAGGGTGAAAATGGTCAGAATCTGCCGGTAGGTTCCGTAGCCGTAGTTTTTATCAATAAATGGTGAAGCTTTATATTCTAACTCCATCCCACGTTTGACTCTCAACGGGTGGTCCCTACGCCCTAACTCCAGGGCCCGACGCTGATGTTGGACACAAACGTGACAAAAAGTAACGCGTCCGGGTTTAGGTGAAACTCCCCGGACAGACTAAGTCAGTCAGGCGGGGTGGCGGGTGCGGCCTAGGCTGAGCGCTATCGGTAAAACCCGATCAGCATTACCAGAATACCAGATTTCTCAACCGGTACTATATTTTCCTATATTTTACTTTTATATGTATACTTTTACTACTGTAGCTAGAGCACCGAAGTAGCTTGGTATTTGCCGGGCATGTTTTTGTAAGCTCTCTTTTCATTGGTCAGTTGCGTCAACAGATTTTGACCGTTGTCGTGATGCAAAGCTGCACCCTGGTGCCACAGACAGAGATGACATCAGCTGGCGGCCTGGCCTTGTCTGCCTCCCACTGAAGTCAACACCGTCAACACACCACCCGCACTCCAGCTTGCACGCTGTGTGTGTGTGTGTATGTATGTGTGTGTGTGTGTGTGTGTGTGTGTGTGTGTGTGTGTGTGAGAGAGAGAGAGAGAGAAAGAGAGATTTTTTGCATGTCTGTCTGTCTGTGTCTGTCTCTGTCTCTTTCTGTCTGTGTGTCTGTCTGTCTGTCTGCCTGTCTGTCTGTCTGTCTGTCTGTCTGTCTGTCTGTCTGTCTGTCTGTCTGTCTGTCTGTCTGTCTGTCTGTCTGTGTGTCTGTCTGTCTGTCTGTCTTCTGTCAGCCTGTTTGTGTGCTTGCGTGCGTAGTTGCGTGTTGTTGTTGCTGCGTACCTGGGCTAAACACTCCCAGGATCACCCAAGTGGGTGAGATGATTGCGTGTGTGACTGTTTTTGAACACCCCGCCATATAGGCAGCCACACTCCGTCTTGAGGGGATTTGATCTCTGTCTCCAGAGAATGCCAGTTGTTATGTTAGGAGCTTACCACGGCTGAAGATAATCCCCACATAACAGTACAACATAACAACATTTTGCTGTAGCCTTGGTTTTTGGCTGGAGTCAACAAATAACAACAGCCTTTGCCCAAGGCAAGATAGTTGCGTGTGTGCCCATGGCATCTCTGTTTACGTGCAAGATTGTCTGTATGCAAAGACGCAATCGTTCATCCTTACAGGCAGCATATGTGCCTGCGGAGGAGTCTTTGCCCACAAGGTATTGTTGCTAACTGTGATGCGAAAACAAGCCGCAAACAGGTTGTGACACTAATGAGCGGAGGATGCGTGTGAAGTGATTGTGTCTGTGCATGTCTGCGTGCTTCCAAGCATGTGTGCATTCTGGCATGCATGTGTGCTAGAGGACACAAAGCGATTAGCTACACAAGTCACGACTGAAGACAACAGATGCATTGGACATTCAACGACGAATTTCGCAGGAGGAAGGTGTGAAGTGGATCTGCAGCCACCATCATTATCATTTCATAATTCTGCGTCGTGTCAATAGCTGCAACCTCTCCACTACTTATCGCTTTGTTTGGCCCGTCCATCACTCTCCCATGCTGTCCGTCCATCGCTCCCCCATGCTGTCCGTCCATCACTCCCCCATGCTGTCCTATCTGGACATCCGCGACTTGGAGCCCGTGAGAAGCAGAGTTTGTAATGACTCGCACTTGGTCAGGCTTCCGGTCGTCCCAGAGCTCGTTCGTCTCCATGCACCTTGCGTTTGGCTATCGATCTACAGTATCAATTTCTCATTTGCATCCTATACAAATTGTACGCTGGGTTTCTTCATTCCTGCGTTTTCCAAGGAGAGGAAGAAAAAAGGGCAAAAAATAAAACCTGCTCCAAAAAAACAACCAGCTCCTCTTTCTCGTTCGTTGGCACACCCCCCTTCACGTGCTTTCGGAGAGAGAGGTCCTGACTACAGCGACTAATCTATATCTCACCTATTCATCTTGTTATCCTTGGGTGTTTCTTAATTTCTGTCCTGTGATAGTTTTTTTTTTTCCTTTGTCTTCCCTCTGTTTTTTTATTATTCCTTCTCTCTCAGGTCTTTGTGCTTGTGCAATTATGCTGAATATTCACTGGTGGCAGATAATCAGAGTGTAAGATTAGTCTTAGCCTAGGGAGGCGATGCTGGAAGTGGGCGGGTAAAAACAACGAAAATCGGGACATAGGTCGCGTCTTGAAACAAAATGGCGCAATCGATTCTGAGGTTGCGGGATATACATACGGTCCTTGGCATAAGTCGAAAGCACAAGTTAGGATAAGGGGGGTTCCTGGTTGGGAAGTCGACAACGGGTAGTTGGGTCAGATGGGAACATTAGGCATACCTGATGTCCTCAGTCAAGCATGGTAATAATTTAACAGTCTGAGTTACCTACAGGCTAAGCACATGACTAATTACCTCATAATGCAAAGCACTATGTACTTACGGGAAAACTGCCAACCGCGCCCAAACAGCGACCGCACTCGGGCCTCTCTATCTCGTCGTTCTGATGACGTCAGTGAATGACGGCGAGAAGAAAATAGTTAAATGTTGTTGTGCAAACTTATCTGCTTGATATTCGTAGACCTAACACTTGAAAGCACAAATACTATGATGCAACAGTTCAAGGTCTTCGCACGTGTGAGTCGGAGGTCCCCTAAAAGTGCGCAGGTAGGGGACCACAAGGAGCGGTTTGTCACCAGACAGGAATCTCTCGTGAGAAAACCGCGGCGAGTGCGTTATGTGTGGGAATCTGCAACACGTCCCCTGTTGCATGATAAATATAAATGACTAGGGTATAACTTGCTCGTGCTACATGGAAGGCGTTCCTCGGGCGGACGGGCGTCAGGGACCAACTAATTTTAGAAGGAAGTCGGCATGTGTGGAGTCTTTTAGGTGTGTCAAGTGACCTTCTGATCTAAATAGCCTCTCAGTTAGGTATGCCCGCTAGGGTGTTAAAAAAAAAAAATTGGAGTTAGAGGATACTGAAAAAATTATCGTTTGCTTTGCTTGGATTATCGAATACAGACACGGCGTCGGATCAATACAAGTAGAGGACCTTAATATACTCATTTTACGGGGAACGGTGTTTATATTTTCCGGGTAAAAAATTTGTTACAAAACTATTCGATATACTTGGGCGGGAAACGGGGGGAATGGAATGCGACGTAATCAAAGCTAGATGGGATTATCATTTTTACATCACTGGAGTTCCGCGGTAGCATCTTTGCTTTTGGTGAGCTTGCTTTTACTCCGTTTTCTTTCTGCTATAAGGCATAACTAGTATGAGCTACAGAACGTGATCACTGCTGCAGGAGGTGAAGTGTGTAACACTATCATTGCCGTACCGTGCTTGGTCCGCATGTGGGGGGGCCTTCGTTTTTCACGTGTTGTGGTAGCAACATCTTATGTGTCTTGGATCAGTAGACTCGTTCATGATCGATGGTGCGTGATGTGGCGGCCTCGGTGTTAGAGGACAGGTTTAAGCGTTCCTTTGCGCACCTAGGGACTGTTGAACCATATTCGTAGCGTCTAAAACCTCTACAGGAACGGTCTCGAACGTGGGCGGGCGTGGACGAATCTGTTCTCGCGCCCAGTGTGAAGGTAAGGGGAGAAGGTTTGCATTTTCGACAATGACTACACATAGTGTCTCTGTTGGTAGTCCTGCCGTTATGTGGTAAAACTTTACGTTTGTCAGACTTAACAAATTTTTGTACACTTGGGATGACCTCCCCGCTACAAAAGAAAAATATATAGATGATTTATATGGTTATAAACCCAATCAGCTGTAAGTACTTGCTAACGAATTATACAATTCAAAGACCTGTCTTGATAGTTGGAGATAGTGTGTGTGTGTGCTTACACTTATATGACTTTATAGGCATCACACTTGCAGACTGAAAGATCTTCCATGGAGACACCTGCCCGTACCATGGGATCGCTGGGAAGATCCCTAACGGATGATCGATACTGTCTAGACTATCCAATCTGCCAAACACGAGTCACCCTCATCCTGGATCGATTCTTAATTACAGAGCACTGGATCCTGCGGTATGTAGCATGTCAGACAGACAAGGTGAAAAGACTGACCCTTCTCCGCCAAATTCCTTCGTTCCACATGTCAAGACGGCACGGTCACATCAATCTAGAGGCAATTTGCACGTTATGAGTAAGCTAGATAAAGCACTGGTGTTTGAACTGCGGGGCCCATTCACGCAATGCATGAGATCCCTTTGT
>JAWQFJ010023110.1:12500-26067 GCA_034096865.1 Theodoxus fluviatilis | reverse complement strand
TAGCGGCTTTGACCCGTTTCCCATCTCATCTAGTGCTCAATAGCGGCTTTGACCCGTTTCCCATCACATCTAGTGCTCAATAGCGCCTTTGACCCGTTTCCCATCTCATCTAGTGCTCAATAGCGGCTTTGACCCGTTTCCCATCACATCTAGTGCTCAATAGCTGCAGAAATCCCCGCAGCACTTTGACCTGTTTCCCATCACATCTAGTGCTCAATAGCGGGTTTGATCGTTTCCCATCACGTCTAGTGCTCAATAGCGGCTTTGACCCGTTTCCCATCACATCTAGTGCTCAATAGCGGCTTTGACCCGTTTCCCATCACATCTAGTGCTCAATAGCGCCTTTGACCCGTTTCCCATCACATATAGTGCTCAATAGCGGCTTTGACCCGTTTCCCATCACATCTAGTGCTCAATAGCGGCTTTGACCCGTTTCCCATCACATCTAGTGCTCAATAGCGGCTTTGATCGTTTCCCATCACATCTAGTGCTCAATAGCGGCTTTGACCCGTTTCCCATCACATCTAGTGCTCAATAGCGGCTTTGACCCGTTTCCCATCACATCTAGTGCTCAATAGCGGCTTTGACCCGTTTCCCATCACATCTAGTGCTCAATAGCGACTTTGACCCGTTTCCCATCACATCTAGTGCTCAATAGCGGCTTTGACCCGTTTCCCATCACATCTAGTGCTCAATAGCGACTTTGACCCGTTTCCCATCACATCTAGTGCTCAATAGCGGCTTTGACCCGTTTCCCATCACATCTAGTGCTCAATAGCGGCTTTGACCGTTTCCCATCACATCTAGTGCTCAATAGCGGCTTTGACCCGTTTCCCATCATATCTAGTGCTCAATAGCGGCTTTGACCCGTTTCCCATCATATCTAGTGCTCAATAGCGGCTTTGACCCGTTTCCCATCACATCTAGTGCTCAATAGCGGCTTTGACCCGTTTCCCATCACATCTAGTGCTCAATAGCGGCTTTGACCCGTTTCCCATGACATCTAGTGCTCAATAGCGGCTTTGACCCGTTTCCCATCACATCTAGTGCTCAATAGCGGCTTTGACCCGTTTCCCATCACATCTAGTGCTCAATAGCGGCTTTGACCCGTTTCCCATCACATCTAGTGCTCAATAGCGGCTTTGACCCGTTTCCCATCACATCTAGTGCTCAATAGCGGCTTTGACCTGTTTCCCATCACATCTAGTGCTCAATAGCGACTTTGACCCGTTTCCCATCACATCTAGTGCTCAATAGCGGCTTTGACCCGTTTCCCATCACATCTAGTGCTCAATAGCGACTTTGACCCGTTTCCCATCACATCTAGTGCTCAATAGCGGCTTTGACACGTTTCCCATGACATCTAGTGCTCAATAGCGGCTTTGACCCGTTTCCCATCACATCTAGTGCTCAATAGCGGCTTTGACCCGTTTCCCATCACATCTAGTGCTCAATAGCGACTTTGACCCGTTTCCCATCACATCTAGTGCTCAATAGCGGATTTGACCCGTTTCCCATGACATCTAGTGCTCAATAGCGACTTTGACCCGTTTCCCCTCGCATCTAGTGCTCAATAGCGACTTTGACCCGTGTCCCATCACATCTAGTGCTCAATAGCGACTTTGACCCGTTTCCCATCACATCTAGTGCTCAATAGCGACTTTGACACGTTTCCCATTATATCTAATGCTCAATAGCGGCTTTGACCTATTTCCCATCACATCTAGTGCTCAATAGCGGCTTTGACCCATTTCCCATCGCATCTAGTGCTCAATAGCGACTTTGACCCGTTTCCCATCGCATCTAGTGCTCAATAGCGGCTTTGACCTGTTTCCCATCACATCTAGTGCTCAATAGCGGCTTTGACTCGTTTCCCATGACATCTAATGCTCAATAGCGGCTTTGACCTGTTTCCTATCACATCTAGTGCTCAATAGCGGCTTTGACCCGTGTCCCATCACATCTAGTGCTCAATAGCGGCTTTGACCCATTTCCCATCACATCTAGTGCTCAATAGCGGCTTTGACCCGTTTCCCATCACATCTAATGCTCAATAGCGGCTTTGACCCGTTTCCCATCTTATCTAGTGCTCAATAGCGACTTTGACCCATTTCCCATCACATCTAGTGCTCAATAGCGGCTTTGACCCGTTTCCCATCTTATCTAGTGCTCAATAGCGGCTTTGACCCGTTTCCCATCACATCTAGTGCTCAATAGCGGCTTTGACCCGTTTCCCATCTTATCTAGTGCTCAATAGCGACTTTGACCCGTTTCCCATCTTATCTAGTGCTCAATAGCGACTTTGACCCGTTTCCCATCTTATCTAGTGCTCAATAGCGGCTTTGACCCGTTTCCCATCTTATCTAGTGCTTAATAGCGACTTTGACCCATTTCCCATCTTATCTTGTGCTCAATAGCGGCTTTGACACGTTTCCCATGACATCTAGTGCTCAATAGCGGCTTTGACCCGTTTCCCATCACATCTAGTGCTCAATAGCGGCTTTGACCCGTTTCCCATCGCATCTAGTGCTCAATAGCGACTTTGACCCGTTTCCCATCATATCTAGTGCTCAATAGCGGCTTTGACCCGTTTCCCATCACATCTAGTGCTCAATAGCGGCTTTGACACGTTTCCCATCACATCTAGTGCTCAATAGCGGCTTTGACACGTTTCCCATCACATCTAGTGCTCAATAGGTGCTTTGCCTCGTTTCCCATCACATCTAGTGCTCAATAGCGGCTTTGACCCGTTTCCCATCATATCTAGTGCTCAATAGCGGCTTTGACCCGTTTCCCATCGCATCTAGTGCTCAATAGCGACTTTGACCCGTTTCCCATCATATCTAGTGCTCAATAGCGGCTTTGACACGTGCCTCATCATATCTAGTGCTCAATAGCGACTTTGACCCGTTTCCCATCATATCTAGTGCTCAATAGCGGCTTTGACCCGTTTTCCATCACATCTAGTGCTCAATAGCGGCTTTGACCCGTTTCCCATCATATCTAGTGCTCAATAGCGGCTTTGACCCGTTTCCCATCACATCTAGTGCTCAATAGCGACTTTGACCCATTTCCCATCACATCTAGTGCTCAATAGCGGCTTTGACCCGTTTCCCATCACATCTAGTGCTCAATAGCGGCTTTGACCCGTTTCCCATGACATCTAGTGCTCAATAGCGGCAGAGCGCCACACAGCACTTTGACCCGTTTCCCATCACATCTAGTGCTCAATAGCGGCTTTGACCCGTTTCCCATCACATCTAGTGCTTAATAGCGGCTTTGACCCGTTTCCCGTCACATCTAGTGCTCAATAGCGGCTTTGACCCGTTTCCCATCACATCTAGTGCTCAATAGCGACTTTGACCCGTTTCCCATCACATCTAGTGCTCAATAGCGCCTTTGACCCGTTTCCCATCACATCTAGTGCTCAATAGCGACTTTGACCCGTTTCCCATCTCATCTAGTGCTCAATAGCGACTTTGACCCGTTTCCCATGACATCTAGTGCTCAATAGCGACTTTGACCCGTTTCCCATCACATCTAGTGCTCAATGGCGGCTTTGACCCGTTTCCCATGACATCTAGTGCTCAATAGCGGCTTTGACCCAGTTCCCATCACATCTAGTGCTCAATAGCGACTTTGACCCGTTTCCCATCACATCTAGTGCTCAATAGCGGCTTTGACCCGTTTCCCATCACATCTAGTGCTCAATAGCGGCTTTGACCCGTTTCCCATGACATCTAGTGCTCAACAGCGACTTTGACCCGTTTCCCATCACATCTAGTGCTCAATAGCGGATTTGACCCGTTTCTCATGACATCTAGTGCTCAATAGCGGCTTTGACCCGTTTCCCATGACATCTAGTGCTCAATAGCGACTTTGACCTGTTTCCCATCACATCTAGTGCTCAATAGCGGATTTGACCCGTTTCCCAGCACATCTAGTGCTCAATAGCGACTTTGACCCGTTTCCCATGACATCTAGTGCTCAATAGCGGCTTTGACCCGTTTCACATGACATCTAGTGCTCAATAGCGACTTTGACCCGTTTCCCATGACATCTAGTGCTCAATAGCGTCTTTGACCCGTTTCCCATCACATCTAGTGCTCAATAGCGACTTGGACCCGTTTCCCATGACATCTAGTGCTCAATAGCGGCTTTGACCCGTTTCCCATCACATCTAGTGCTCAATAGCGGCTTTGACCTGTTTCCCAACACATCTAATGCTCAATAGCGGCTTTGACCCGTTTCCCATCACATCTAGTGCTCAATAGCGGCAGGGCGCCAAGCAGTGCTTGCCTTATACAACGTGCTGCAGTTTACGCTCAGTCCGTCTCGCTTAAAGCCGGTTCTTGAATTATGTTTGCTAAGTCTTGGCAAATACTGGCTAAGTGCTCGGTCAAAATTTGCCTGGTCTTGGGCTATATTCGCTGAATTGTTGTCAAGTGTTCCGGTTCTTAATTGGTTTTCGCCAAGACTTTGCAAATAGTTTCTAAGACTTGGGATGTTGGCTCGACAGGTAATGCCAATGACTATTGGCGCGATATATCCGTGAGATCCCCTAAAAGCACAATGGCGGAAAAAAAATTTCGCTTCGTTTACATTTACAGCCATTGCACACTTACGGTATGGGCATGGTGCCGATCGATGCCATATTGCTAAAATCCTTTTTTTGCGAGATCTTGGCTAGGTTTCGTCAAGCTATTTAAAAAGCCAAAGATTTGCCAAGACTTGGCGAAGTAGTTGTCGAATTTTTGTCGAATGTTTGCCAATAAGTAATTTGCCAAGACTTGATGATTATTCAACAAGATTTATTTGTCGATTAAGAACAGGCTTTAACAAGGCTGCATGAAATGAAAAGCCATCTCTGACACTTCGGCGGGTGTCGTATATCAAACGCAGTCAAAACATAATTGGAAGCGCGCTGGCTGCGCGAGACACGGCCGTGCAGAGTGAACTGCGCAGTAAATCAGTCTGGCTTTCCGTGAGAGACGGTGCTTTACACCCACTGTGTGAGACTGTGAAATATTTAGCAGCCAAAACGTTTTGCGTGTTGGAGTGAAAATTCTCCAGTGCCAGGTATATTTGTATCACACTAACACACACACACACACACACACACACACACACGACGCACGCACGCGCACACACACACACACACTCACACACACACTCACACTCACACACACACACACACGCGCACACACACACACACACACACACACACACACACTTACGCACGCACACACACACACACTCACAAACACATACACACACACACACACTCACACACACACACACATACACATACACACACACACACTCACACACACACACACACACACTTACGCACACACACACACACACGCGCGCGCGCGCGCGCGCACACACACACACATTTACCTATGTCCTACACATGACAAAAACGAGTATTCCAGAAAACCGCGATACGTACGTGTATTGAAAAAAGACAGCATAGAATAGTTCAGCATCCAGAAAAGTGTGACCTTGCCTCTCCATCAAACATTTTTATCGAGTCAGGAATGTGACGGTCTACTGCACCGAGGACCCTGGGATAGACTTCCACAGGCGGGCCACACTAGTGGACTCGTCCGAGGAGACGGGTCCGGGAAAGACAGCAAAGCTGGCGGGCCGCAGCATCTGATTCAGGGCGTTTATGCTCGATACAGGGCCACAGCATCTGATTCAG
This sequence comes from Theodoxus fluviatilis, assembly GCA_034096865.1. NCBI lineage: Eukaryota > Metazoa > Mollusca > Gastropoda > Cycloneritida > Neritidae > Theodoxus > Theodoxus fluviatilis. The sequence continues at coordinate 20,357 of JAWQFJ010023110.1, read as the reverse complement.
GGCGTTTATGCTCGATACAGGGCCGCAGCATCTGATTCAGGGCGTTTATGCTCGATACAGGGCCGCAGCATCTGATTCAGGGCGTTTATGCTCGATACAGGGCCGCAGCATCTGATTCAGGGCGTTTATGCTCGATACAGGGCCGCATGGCCTTGGCGACTGGTGCACATGTAATATTTTTGACAATATCCGCCAAATGGCGCCTTTGTACGCCAGTTTTACACGTAATTGTGTTCCCGATTATTCTCTGCCTTTCCCGCACCCCTCTCCTCGGACGAGTCTACTGGAGTGGCCCGATTGAGGAAGGCATTCTGGACCCTGTGGCTGGGGGTAAAAATAGACCCACTGCGTCTCCCCATACGATTCGTAAAAGACGTATTGCCGAGAAATCGAGACTTAACTGACTCTTATTCTAAACAGCTCTATTTAGTTTGTAGTCAACTGCCGTATATCACCAACAAAGGCTGATATGCAGTATAAATTATTCATCATTATCATCATCATCATCATCATCATCATCATCATCATCATCATCATCATCATCATCACCATCACCATCACCATCATCATCATCATCATCATCATCATCATCATTATCACCATCAAAATCACCATCACCATCATCACCATCACCTTCACCATCATCAACAACACCATCACCATCACCGCCATCATCACCATCACCATCACCATCACCATCACCACCATCACCATCACCATCACCATCACCATCACCATCACCATCACCACCACCATCACCATCATCATAATCATTATCATCATCATCATCATCATCATCACCATCATCATCATCATCATCATCATCATCATCATCATCACAATCATCATTTTCCCAATAGCCCCCAGTGCACAGAATGGGGAAAACTGAGATTGATACTAGAGATGAGATCACTGCACGGAAAGAGGGCAGAAGAAGGTGGGTAGTGGGGTTGGGGTGGGGTGGGGGGTGGTGGTGGGGGGGTGGGGGTGGGGGAGGGGCTGGGTTAGAAAAATGAGGGGCTGTTTGTTGAAACACGATCAAGGTAGGGGGAGGTACGGGGTTATGAAGGGCGCGCCGCACGGGTAGGATTAGGGTGAGATCCGTTCGAGTGCGTGCCGCTCCCCTCGGTCTGCGTGAAAAGATTCGCTCAGGCGATAAACAGGGGCCAGGGCAGAACGTGCACAGGACCCGGGGTGGAATCCAGGACACCCGAAATGCCCCACTGATAAAGTCTTTCTGCACCAAGGCCATGCGCTCACGGTGAGACAGGAAACTGTTTCCCCGCAACAGTTGTGTCCAAGAAACGTTTCATGAGTGTGAAACATACGTAGCAATTAGCGTGAATCTCTCTCTCTCTCTCTCTCTCTCTCTCTCTCTCTCTCTCTCTCTCTCTCCTGTACATAGTACTTTGAACAATTGTTGCATAATAACTGTTGTCATTGATCTGAAATAATATTTCAAAGAGGTATGTATTGGTATATTTGAAACTGAGATGGGTCGTCGGCCCTAATAAAAGCTAATGAATCAATCTCTCTCTCTCTCTCTCTCTCACTCTCTCACATATTTTAGTACACTTCTATCTTATACTTTTCGCATCCCCATCCTTATCCTTCTACATGTGCAAGTATGCGCAGATCTTCACGCTCTCACACTTGCACACCTGCACAGAGAGTCCCACTCGCAAGAACGCACACAAAACAGTCATAAACGCGTACGCGCGCATATGTTGGGAAATTTATATATTCCTCTCTCTCAGATCCGGTTCCCTTTCGACAATCTATGCAGCTGACGATATGGCTTTGGGCCTACAATTACTCACGCAATGCCGCTTGGATGCCGCAGACACAGAGACTTAGGACTGCTTTCTTCAGCAACACTATACTGAAATCTTCCGACGCAGCAGCGGTTTTCTCCGCAAGGCACTCAGTCTGTCGATCTTCCAAACCAAGGGAACGGCATCAAACGACTGCTAAAAACCGGACATTCTTTTGCGTGAGAGAAACCCCACAGTTGTGTGACATCAAATGACAACCGATCCTTCCGTCACACTTACATAAACAAAATATTCCTCATTCTCAACACATACGCGCATGCACATGCACAGATACACACGCATCCACGTGTACATACGAATGATCAGCCTCGTGCGCGTGTGCATGCAAACACACACATACACACACGCACACATACACACACACACACACACACACACACACACACACACACACACAAGCACCCCAATACACATTGACACAGGCACGAACTCGCGCGTGCATGAAACTATACATGCACAGATCACGCATACATGAAGAAGCACACGCGGGCATGCAAGCATGTTCATAGGCAAGAGCACGGGCTGGCGTGAATACACACACACTCGCGAATGTGTGCACGCATGTGCACATATACACAGTGCACACACGCGCGCGCGCGCGAGCACACACACACACACACACACATATGAACACACAATCACACTCATACCACCCGCCCAACCCCCATCCCCATCTTCACCCTTACTCTCATCCCCCTACCAACTCCCCCCGACCCCCATCCCCCCGACCCCCCCCCCCCCCCCAATCCCCACCCCCGACCCCCAGAACATTCTGTCCCAATTCGATCTCGGTGACGGGACAATAGTTTTTTCCTCAACTTGTCTTCGAGCCTGCTTCTCCACCCTTCACCCACACACCGCTCCCTGTCCTTTTTTCCTCTGGCCCCATTTCCCACCCCTTTCTATCCCTACCCCATTCCCCTCCACCCGCCACCCCTTTCTACCCTACCCCATTCCCCTCCACCCGCCACCCCTTTCCAGCCCGTTATAGCTGACTTGTATCTGTTAACCGCTTTGTCACTGTTTTGCTCAACGCGGGCGCTCTTCAATGACACCTTTATTGGCTGCTCTGACCTTTGACCCCAGCTCTCCATAGCGTTCCCCCCTTTTTGTCCTTGGTTTTCACGCATAACAAAGAAGCTGCAAGGTGAAGGAATTCTGCGTGTCACTTCTTGTCCAAGTGCATTTCGCGGCGACATTGATTTTTTTTAACCGTGGAGAACCGGTGTCGCGTGGAAAAAATATCGTATCATGGGAAAAGTGTCTCCGACCTCTTTTTTTTCTACATTTTGGACAGTATCAATAGATGCGGTAGCGAAATGAAGTCTGACGTGTGTGTCTCTTCATTCCAATTAGATTTGGCATACTTTTGCGGTGATATTTATTCACTATTGCCCTTTGACCGTGAAAGTACTGTAAAGTGGTAAAATAACACAAATGAATAAATTGAAAGTGTTTAATGGTCATAAGAAATTAAGAAAATGTCAAAAATTAGAAATGTCGTATTGACACAATTTGACACATTCTTAATATTTGACTCCAATACACCACTGGATTTATGAATATGGTCCAAAAGATATAAGCGTACGGTATTTTTCCGCAATACGACATTTTTCAGGAGACACTGGTTCTATTCGGTTCTTTCCTTCAAGGTGAAATTACTTTGAAAGAGTTTGATATTGTCATATCCTAGACCGTAGAGTATCCTAAAACGTAGAGCGTGACCTACTTGCATATTACTAACATGACGTGTTCACTCGCCAAATCTTTTGATTGGACAATACTCCCGCAGAGATGACTTTCCCCGGCCTACTCTTGTTATCTTAACTGTGATAGCCGGTTGTAACGGTGAGAGTTTTATGAAATCTCGGATCTAAAGATTTTTGTCTTTGCTGCGTGTGATTACACAAACATTTCTAGAGGAAAGTACCATTTGATCGGGTAATAAGGTGAAAGAAAACGATGAAAACCCATATTTCGTCATGTTAATAATATGTAAGTAGGTCACGCTCTACGTTTTAGGATACTCTACTGTCTAGGATATGACAATTGCAACAGCGTGCATGTGCGTTGCAGTGTTATCGGTGTAGCCTGAAATGGTTACTCATTGGACATTATTTCAAGGTTTATGATAACTCTGACGGGGCATATCCCGTCTGCAGTTTTTAAAAAAAGTACCAATGAACTATTTCAGTCGTTACTAGAGACTACAATCATGTTGCAATATCTCAGTCGCTAAGGTAACATTGACTCAGTGGTGATGTTTTATTCTGAGTAATACAGTTGTTTTTCAAAACGTAACTGACTTCTCTGTCTGGTTTGCCATCATCAAACATCTCGGATAAAAAGCATTTCTTCCGTTTTTCTACAATAACTTTAAGCACAACAACAACAACAACAACAAAAACAAGTCATACCAAAATAACTGCAAAACGTATCGGATTTCCTCGTGAAAATCAAATGTGCTCTTTCTGTCATCCTAAGTGTTTCGTCACTTTTAATAAATCCCGGATTCCGTTGCCTCCCAGGGACGCGGTGATTGGGCACACTTCCAATCCCCTTTAGAAATCGTCTACACTGACTCCATTTAATTTAACTTTTGCAGCTGTAGTTGAAGGCAGGACTCTCTTGATAAGACCAAACTTGATGCCAGGAACAGTTTTTTTTAAAGGGGACTTGCTCACCCTACACCGTCGTGCACCGTCAGGGATTTCCAAGTTCGCGGGCGTTGCTGGACTGGTCTGAGCGAAGCACTGGGATGCGAGTGAACATAAGACCGCTTGTCGTCTTTGTAGTGTTGTGACCTAGTTTCTTTTCCTAGAAAACGAGTTTTCCGTGTCACCCTTTCACTTCATCGCCCTCACTTGAAAAGCTTGGATTTGACCTCAGTCCCATTTCTGTTATGGCGACGGTAGCTTTCATTCAAATAGAACTTTTGCTTAACTACGTACTGTGAGAGGCGTTTGGAGCGCACGCGAGAGAGAGCTAGAGAGAGAGAGAGAGAGAGAGAGAGAGAGAGAGAGAGAGAGAGAGGGAGGGAGGGAGAGGGAGAGAGAGAGATAGATAGATAGAGAGAGAGAGAGAGAGAGAGAGATAGAGAGAGAGAGGGGGGGAAGAGGGAGGGAGGGAAGGAGAGAGAGAGAGAGAGAGAGAGAGAGAGAGAGAGAGAGAGAGAGAGAGAGAGAGAGAGAGAGAGAGAGAGAGAGAGAGAGAGAGAAATTTGGAAACGGAGAAAAGAAAAATACGAGGTTAAAACAGGAGAAGAGATGAGTAAAAGTCGATATGGCTTTGTATCTGGTCTTGCATATCCGCTGTTAATGATCATTTTGACACATTCCTTGCAGTCTCAACAATGGCGCTCACAAACATAAGAAAATGCTGGTGTGTATAATCACCTTGTGTGCAGTGGTGCTAAGCACTTGTTTGAGTGATTATGAACAATTATCGTTAGCAACGGATCCAAACCTCATGAACACCAGTCTGTACATTCATCTAGAACAGTAAGTCTCTGGAATATCTCTTTTGCAATTCTCTTTGTGATTGAAGAAGCCGTCTTAAAGTGAGGCGATAGTCCCGCCATTTTTAAATAATAATAATAATAATAATAATGGGTATTTATATAGCGCTTATTCTCAAGTGAGCTCTAAGCGCTTTACAATCTCGTTCACACATCACAAGCAGACAATCAGATACAAGCAAATCACGTAGGCAATCAACACTAGCAGCAAAATCACGTACAATCAGAGCAAGCATACAAACACATAACATTAACAAGCGAGCAGGCAGAATAATCAAACACTGTTGAAGCAAGCAACAACAAAAGAAAAAATAAACAAACAAGCAGGCTAAATAATCCAACACAATCGAGCAGGCATACCAACACAATAAATAAACAAGCAAGCAGACAACCAATCGACAATCTAAACAAGAATGAAATAAGCAAATAAAGAGAACAAACAAGCAAGCAAACACAAACGAGATAAGTGAATCAAAACAAAATATTTACAAAATACAATTACATTTTATTTTCTTATCTGTAATCACACGAATGTCTCTCCATTGGTACGTTTAAGTGGCATATGTAGGTTATGAAAAATGTGGAATATTTTTAATATCTTGTACTTTTTAATGCTTCAACCTTTCTCTCGTCAGTGAAAGTAACTATAGAAGTAATAGAGTTAAGACCAGATTAAGAGAGGCCAGATCAGAAGAGAGAGGGTAAGTTTAGAAGTCAGATAATGAATTCAGAAAGTGAGAGAGTAAGTTAAGTGAGTGAGGAGCAGAAAGGTACGTTCATATGAGAGAGTGAAAAACCATAAGTATGAGAATAGAATTAAGAAGTAATGAGTAAGTTCAGGAGAATGATAATATTGATCACTAATATTAGAGTGAATGTCAGATCTTTACTCCCTTAGATCTACGCGACCCGTAAGATTCTAACCACTAGGGACATTGCGACTTAACTTGCTTTTATTCGAAACAAACTAATGGCTTTCTCGTGACCTACATGTACGACCTTAACTAGCCTACAAAAGCTGATAGGTTGTAAACCTCTCCAATTCATTCAGTCTTTTCATCTATTATCCATCAATCATTTCATCATCCATCCGGCCAGCCAGCCATCCTTCCATCCATCGATCCATCCATCCATCCATCATTCCATCTATCTGTCCATCCATCCATCCATCCATCCATCCATCCATCCATCCATCCATCCATCCATCCATATATCTGTCCATCCATCCATCCATCCATCCATCCATCCATCCATCCATCCATCCATCCGTCCGTCCATCCATTCATCAATCCATCGATTTACCCATCCATCAATTTATCCATCAATTGATTTATCAGTCCATCCATCCATCCATTCATTCAACCATCCATCCATCCATCCATCCATCCATCCATCCATCAATCAATCCACTTATCTTCCCTCCCTCCCTTACTCCCTCCCTTCCTCCCTCCCTCCCTCCCTTCCTCCCTCCCTCCCTCCCTCCCTCCCTCCCTCCGTCCGGCCGTCCATCCGTCCGTCCGTCGTATGTCCGCCCGTCCGTCCGTCCGTCCATCTGTCCGTCCATCCATCCATTTGTCCATTCATCCACCCATCCATCCATCCGTCCGTCCGTCCGTCCGTCCGTCCTCCCATCCATCCATCCATCCATCCGTCCATCCAATCGCAGAGCAGCACTGATGCTCTTGCGCCACTAACGCGAACTGTCATTGGCTGCCACTATAACATAAGCAGAGCTAAATCCCGTGAAATATGTGCGTGATCAAACTACGCGGTGTTATGTAGCTTTGATACCCCACTAAAAATCCTGGGCCCGTATTCACAACGGCGATTTATATTTTTAACACTCGATTTATCCCCTAGCCCCGCGTTATCTTGATCGGCTAGATACGGTACGCTCGTCAGAGGATCCTAGGTTGCGCTTTGCTATATATACTGGTTTCCAGCCAAGGGAGAGCGGAACAGGCAGTTGGAATCGTCTGAGTTTAGAGATAAATCGGAGTTAAAATAAATCGCCGATAAATCGCCGTTGTGAATACGCGCCCTGAACGCGAGGCGAATATGTGCAAGACTTAAGGGACCTGTTACACCTGAATCCTAGCCAAAAATCGTTTTGTTGAACCAATTTTTTGTTTAAGATTTTCTTGTATATAAATGTCTATATTTTCACACACAATTTACCGTTTTTCTGTAAATGTAGTCGTTATTGCAATATTCCATGTCAAAGTGGGGGTGTCTAAGCTTGTTTCAACGCCATTTCAGAACGATTTTTGTTGATCGCTAGCTTGACACAGTAAGCTAAAATAATGAGCTGCTCCCTGCTTTTTTTTCACACGAACACCGAATAACGAGTACTGAGGCAATTCCACTGTTTACTTCCGGTCTGCAAAAACTGGCGGTGGATACATTTTTTGTGCAAATATTGTTGCATTATTCAAAGTATTTTGTTACATCGAAGCTGACTTTTGATCGAAAATGCCATCGACAGTAAACTGTACGGAAATAAAC
>JAWQFJ010023110.1:0-2500 GCA_034096865.1 Theodoxus fluviatilis | reverse complement strand
TTGTTGTAGCTGCATATCCATAACTTGCTAACATTTTTGTGTTCTATAATGGGTGTGTAGATGTATAAACGTTGCTTGCTAGCATTTCTGTGTATTATAATGGGGTTGTGCCTGTATATCTTTGGCTTGCTATCACTTTAGTAAAATGTTTATTCCTGATTTTGAAGACAGTTCTCTAAATATATCAACGTATTCATCATAAGCTACACTAAGAATTAGGAGAAAGTCGGCGACCGTCCCCTGCTCTCCCCTCCCTTCCTCTTTTTTGTCTTTATCAAAACAGGTTCTGTATGATTGTGTTCCCCCTCCCCCCACAGGACAACTTCTGTCAGTCTGATCACAGCATCTCTCTCTCTTTCCTCCTCCCCGCCGACGTTGTGTATCCCTGCCCCGCCCGTTGTCGCTTGAGAGGACGAGTCTTGAATAATGAATCAGATTGTTCCCCCCTTTAAATCATCAACTTTTGGATAAAACACCACTGAGCCTAATTCTTAGTGTAGTTATGTTACGACTAATACCGTTGATATATTAGTAGAGAAGTCTGTTCCTGTTTCATAAACTCAAGCGATGAAGAACATGTTTCTACCTGTAATGACGCTTTAGAACGTCTTCACGCATTAGCCAAAATGATATACAGGCACCAACCCATTACTAATACACAGAAGAATTGTAGCAGAGCAAAAGTTTATACCCCATCTACAACACCCATTATAGCCAACACACACAATGCGTAAGGCCAAGAGTTATGAGATAAGGCAGCCTAGCTCAACCAAAGTTTCATCTGAGTAGCTATCGCAGACATAGCACTCGTTGCTCAGACTAGCACACATAACCAAGTACGTGAGAGTATGATCACAGCTAAAGCAAACACCATTTGGCTTAATCACTATTACCATCCTGATTTTGAGTTCCAGAACCTATATTTTTCATTGCCGTAGCTTAGCCCTGGCCCAATGTGCTGAGATATATAACAATCCACCGCTAAGCCGAGCCCTGATTCTAGACACATCCCACTCACACAAACAGTCCGCTTTGATCAGTCAGATCCACTTACCTCAGTCTACTTATTATATCTCACGCGCCCTACTAACGCCCATTGCATATACCGTCTACACCTGAGCCAAGATTATGCTAGCGTAAACTAAAGATACGGGTCATTCTACTTTAACGCCTTCCCATGGGAGAATCCTACAAGCATATTAGTCAGAGAATAGGTCATAGCCTGGTAACAAAGAAAGTCAACATCTATGCCAACCCCTCATCCTCATGCCCGAAGCTATGCATCGACTTACAACCAACGTTCCCGAGCTTGGTCCCCACGCTTACAGGCACAAGCTTATATTACACCATCTAATCACGGCCCCCAGTAGTACCTGGAGCCTAAGCTTACTATAGAATATAGGTTTCTTAGTCCATGCCCCCCACAAAGACGTAGTTCAAGCTTCTGGCAGCACCCCCCCCCATCCCCATTAGCTACTACAAGTTACAATCAAGCTAAAGCTTAGTTAAGGCACCCGAGTCGGACTAGATACTAATTTAGCCTTCACCTCCCAGATTCCCATCTTTAGAGTATATATCCCGCCCTTCAAGAGCACATCCGCCTTAGCATAAGCATCCCATGAAATTAACTATTACCATCCTACCAGGACCTCTAACCTTAGATTACCATTACACATAAATAGTTAACGCAACGTTAATCTTAGATATTTATCATAAGTCCAGTTACATATACACCCAAATCGTTCACTAATTATAGATCATGCCGACAGTAGTGTTAGTAGCAAGCATAGAGGAATATGACAGACTAAAAACTACCACTGATAAAGCTTACACAAGAGACATGTTCGTCTCAGACAGCATAAGACAGCTACCTCTTCCACATCAGTATGAACCCCCATTTTAAATACTCTAGCAAATTCAGTTAGCAAGAGATGAGCTAACTTCGTCCTTAGACCAGATCTCTCATACCCCACATCCCTACCAACCCCCAAGTATCAATACCCCCCCTCCTCTACATGAATCCCCATGTTCGTAGCCAGGTTGCCACATAATAGACTTAGCCAAGCAAATGCAGTATACATTTCTACAGCCCCAGCGTTATATACATACACCCCAGACAATTCGTCTTTGTTAGCTATAGCTATAAGCCAACTTCCGCCCATCATTAAACTATGCCACGTGACCCTAGACCGAATGTCCTATAGCGAGTTAAAGCCCCAAGGGTATTTGACTTCATACTAGCCAATTGCCCAGCACCCAGCCATGTCCTCTTATATATACTCATGTGTAGATATATTTACGCTCACCCAGTTCATACATCCACAGCTTAAAACGATACCATATTATCAGGTCAAAGTTCTCACCAGATATACTGTATAGGCAATGACCGAGTAATTTGGTGTGAATGGACCGAGTACAGACCTCCACTTATCCGATTAACCACGCTCCTACCACAGCCCCTCATGATATCGACATGAGCGGTCGAGAATTGATGTCAATC
>JAWQFJ010023109.1:0-19927 GCA_034096865.1 Theodoxus fluviatilis | reverse complement strand
AGACTCATGGGATCTAGTCAGTTCGATTCAAGTGCCTCGGGTTACTTAGTTTCCCCTGAATATGGCACCCGCTATGAGCTCGGTTGCTGCAAAAAATTCGTGGATTTCTCCTATTGCGGTAGATGTCTGTTGAATCTTGGATCTTACGTTTCTGCTTGTATGCCCTGGCTGTATTTCATCTAGCGTGTGTTAGCACGGGATCACGTTTTCCAAAGTACTAAGCAACATCAAAGAATCGTGGTCATATCATAAATTGGGCCAAATCTGTCGGGCAAAGAATGGAAGGAGTTTAGGTGAGAGGTAACATAGTGAGGGGCGGGGAGGGAAAGAGAGGGAGAGATAGGCTCGAAGTCGGAGGGGGGAGGTAGATGTTGGCTGCTCGAGGGGATGATAAAGCAGAAGAGAGAAATAAATAACAAAATGATTTAATAAACTTGAAGAGTAAAACAATGATTAGTAATTCACTTGCATGAATAAAACTTCTTTGCTTAATCCTATTTTAGCGAGCCATGACTGTTTTTCTATCTATAGTTCCCACTTCTCTATAATGCTTCTCTCCACCACCCACCCTGTTCGTCTTCTCACCCCTCTCTCTTCTCCTCTAATTTTGTCCCTCGTCTCACTCTCAACTTCTTCTGCGGCTCCCACTCTGCTATAAGCAAAGAAGTTTTATTCATGCACGTTGACTTACTAATCATTGTTTTATCTCTTCAAGTATTATTAAAGTCATTTTGTATTTGACCTCTGCAATCATCTCCTCTGTTGTCCTGTCCATTCTTGACAGTGAGAAAGATGATTGAATGTTGCAAGACAACAGTGCGTTTCCCCTAGACAATCAAGTAATCATAATTAGAGCCCTGTCTTGTAACAAAAGGTAAAGAGCGGGCTGCAGTTTTTCGATTGAAATACTAGGAGAATAGACCCAGTCCCATTCTAGTCCACTAGAGACTTCGCCAGTCCTTGACCGTGAAATCATATCTGGTGGCTAAAAAGTCCACCGAAATATATGTTCGAAAACGAGGAAACGTAGGCCCCTATATATCCAAAAACTGCTTCTGTTGCATCGTGTGTGACGGTCTTTACAGCTCACAGACACCGCCATTGCAGGTCAGCGTGCCTCGCCTACAACTGCCGTACCAAGTCGTTCAAGAGTCGAATGGTATCTACCGGTCGATACCGGTAGGCCTCTTGAACGCAATACATGTCAAGGAGGTGACGTCAGGAGAGGTGACGTCAGGAGGGCGTTGGAGGGCGAGAAGCCCCGGGAGGTAGAGGAAGCGGGTTGCAGTGTCCTATAGGCCATTATGAGTTTGTAAGTCAAGGTTGAGGCAGAAACTTCCACGCGACCGTGGGATATCCATAGGGCGACCCGCTTGTAAGCCACTTATTCCAAGCCGAGGCCAGTGTCAACATTTCGATAGCCTTTACATCTGCTTGTTGACCACGTACGGCGAAGGTCAGTTTTACATCCGATCAAATTACCTCTCTCGGATTCGGGGTGGCATTTTATATACTAGAGCTAAGTGGTTAGAAACTCATGTCGATACCAGCCTCTCCTTGCAAGCGGTCTCCAAGCGGGTCGCCCTAAAAAAAAACGCACGCTACAGCGCCGTCCCCGTGCCCTCTGACCTGCCAAGACGCTACCACTGACTGCGGCGACAGATCATTCATGTAGTGCCACTAGTGTGTGCAATGACAGTAGGCACAGTCTTGATAACAATACTTGAATACATTGTAAACCATCAACGTCTTGTGCACACGATAGCGAGGAATAATTGATTTTAAAAAATTGAATCCTGGAGGTTCCTGGAGACAATTATAACGAGATCAAACCACCGGTCAGATTCGCATGCGTGCGCTTGTGTGCGTGCGCTTGCATGCGCGCGTGTGTGTGTATTTGCATGCGTGCGTGTGTGTGTGTGTGCGTGCATACGTAAGTGTGTGTACATAAAGGATTGATACTGCCCAGTGATCAGGGGGTAAAATATAAAGCGGTTAGAGACCCAGAATTGGGTTAGAAGTCGCTACATAAAGCAATAGGCCTACCTTTACCTGTAACTTTGTACGTTTGTTGGATAATGTTTCAATCGAATAAGGGGATCTCGGTGTGCGTCACTTCATATTTTCAGCTTTAGAGAAAAAGAAAAAAATACACGACGACGAAGTTCCTTGAAAGCAATGTGAAGAAAATCGTACGTTCCGTACAGTCTGTCATGCAATACTGGGACGGTTCAAGGACATGCAAAGCTATGTGCCTGTATTCGTGCAAAATAAGAGGGGAAGAAAGAAAAGAAAAGAAGAAAGCCCGTGGCAAATCTGAGAAGGTCGTACAGGATATATATATATATATATATATATATATATATATATATATATATATATATGTGTGTGTGTGTGTGTGTGTGTGATGGGGTGGCATGAGTCATGATGGTAGCAGGGCGCAGGTATGAGACAAATCGTACTTGCTTTCCACAACTTTATTCATCCATGGGTACAGGAGCCCCTGGCTGGTCCGAGGCCTGATGATAATGGCCTGGACCAACCCAAGACCATGGTCATAGTGATCTCTCCCCCAGATGGTATGGGGTCTCTCAAGAGACTGGTGGTGAACGCCTCTGTAGAGACTGATCGTGAGCTCTCTGCCAACAGCCCCTCCATATCAAAGCAACGCGCGGACCCCAGGGGAGCCAGGCTTGAAATCAGCAGTGGTGGATTTCAGCCTGCCTTGGGGTTGTGCTTTCCAAGTGATATAAAAAGGCTCATTGCTGCCTTATACTTACTCAAAATTATTCAAACCAAGTGTTGCCTTGATAGGCATAACAAAGTCAATCGAATGAATATTGCACCATTGCAATCAGATGCCTTAATTTAGAGAAATTATCAAATTTGTCTCTAGATTCTAACGATTTATGAATAGCCGCGCAAACGATAGAGGGGAGCTGTCAGAGGTCACATGTCAAGTTCAATTAACAAACAGATAAGGGAAGGCGCACTGGGACCCTCCCAGGCTGACAAGATACATAGTAGGCTGGTCTTACAACATATATAGAACATGGCCGCCTGAGACGCAGGATACATGATACAGGGATACAGGGAGGGGGAGAGGGGAAAGAGGCTGACAGTGCTTGGCTGGGGCCAGCGCTTTGACCAGGCAAAAGGGAGGAGGGGGAGGAGAGAGAGAGGGCGAGAGAGAGAGAAGGAGAGAGAGAGAGGGAGAGAGAGAGAGAGAGAGAGAGAGAGAGAGAGAGAGAGAGAGAGAGAGTAAAACTTTGGGCTTCACTACACCCGGCCACATATCCCGCCAATCTAACAGTACTTCGCCCTCGAAGTACAAGAAAAACAATGTCTAGTCAATCTGGTTCGTTCAGGTGATTGATTACAAGTAGTCATTCAACATAGAAAACATCATAGCATCCGAACTTGATACAACAGGTTGGGTCAGACATCTTGAAGCGGTCTTAACCCTTCAGCAAGTGTCATCAACCTGACATAAGAACATACACAACTTGTGCCTCAAAAACAAGCTAGAAGCGGTCTGAACCCTTCAACTAGATGTAAGAAGCCACAGGTTAAACACTAAATATTGGTGCTACACTCAACAGTAACACCCCGCAATGCTCTGACCGCATTATGAATTCCACCATAATAAGACCAATTACGGTGCCACCGCAATGGACATTCTGCCATTACGAACCATAACAAAAATAGACAAAGACATAAGTCTGTTAGGGATCTGGGTGTTTTGATTGACTCAACACTCTCAATGCATGAACAAATCAGTCAGATTTGCCGCTCCTGCAACTTCCAACTGAGAAAGATCTCCTCTGTCCGTAGCTTTCTCACACAAGAGGCTGTCATTCAGCTTGTCACTTCCTTCATTCTAAGCCGTCTCGACTACTGCAACTCCCTGCTTGCAGGACTACCATCCAAACAAATCTCTCGCCTTCAGCGGGTTCAAAACAACGCTGCCCGTCTCATTTTCAGAAAATCCAAGAGAACACATGTTACCCCTCTTTTCATGAAACTCCACTGGCTTCCTGTTGAGTACAGGATCCAGTACAAACTCGCCACTCTCGCCTTCCGTTGCTTTGATGGAACTCTGCCGCCCTATCTCTCATCTCTTCTTCAGATCTACCAACCCTCTCGCTCTCTCCGCTCAGGCTCCGAAAAACTTCTCTGCAAACCTAAAACCACCACCAAATCCTTTGGCCAGAGATCCTTTCACTTTCAAGCACCTTCTGTCTGGAATGCTCTGCCGTCATCTCTCCGTGGCATCACTTCTCTTCCTTCCTTCAAATCTAACCTCAAGACCCATTATTTCCGTAAAGCTTTTTCAGTGTAGTGCCCCTAGGGCCTGACTGCTTCCTGAGAACAGTTAGTGCATTGTACATATCTGTATAAACTGTTTGTTTTGTTTTGTTTTTTCGTCTGTATGAATGTTGACTGAATGTCTGGTTTGTGTTGCTGTGTTGTTTTATATCACCTGCTTTTCATCTTTGTTTCTCTTACCTTGATGTATATTACTTTCATATACATTCCTATTGTGTGTTTTTTTTTACTTCTATTTTCTTTTTCGTTTCTTTTCTTTTTTTTAGGCGCTTTGAGTCTCACTGTGTGGGAGTATTGCGCGGTATAAAAGTGATTTATTATTATTATTATTATTAAGTCCGGGATGCATTGGAACAAGACATACCAGGCGTGAGGTTACATTCCATGAACAAGACCTTGGGTGGTATTTGACCTGAATCCACAAGGCTGTCCATCCCAGAATACAACACGCACAACAATGAGACAGTACAGTCAGAATGACCACTTGCAATCAAAATATGAACCAATTTTCACACCACAATGGTAACATTTCATTACAAATACGATATCCTGAATATATCAAGTGGTAAGTATATTACTTCTTAAGTAACTTTAACAGAAAAATTGTATTACACTGTGCACTTTTTTTTCCATTACAACAACGTACGTGTATAGAAAGACAAGTAGACAACGATCTTCCATTTAAAAATCAAAATAGCGACTGCAGAAATTGCCTGTTTCGTTGATCAAAATGGATTACTTACAATTAGAGTGTCCATCCAATGAAGGGAATCGCATCCGTGTGTCTTCACAAAACTGTTCGTTGTCTCTAAACACACACACACACACACACACACACAAGCACAACCGAATACGGCAGTCACACAATGCCGAAATGTTCATGACGGCAATGAGTCCTGGAGGCGGGCGTGTGGAATGCCAGCCGTTGTTTTAGCATTCCAGGGAAGGCGTCTGCTATCTTCGGGTGATGAAGGGCTTGGCTGGTGATTCCAGTCTCACCAAAGGCAGGTTGGAGGGGTGCCCTCTGGAGAGACAGCTGCATGTTGTGGCTCCATTTCATGATGATGTTGTGGCAGGGATGCTCCGGTGATGACAAGGAATGGAACGGCGGGTGGCAGGCTACTGAGGAGGTCGTGCACTGCAGTGTGGCACTGACCATTTTTCTGTCTCTGAAGGAGGTTGAGGCCAAGTCTCGAAAGTGGCAGATGTCGTATGCTTCCAGCTGGAGGCGTCTGATGGCGAAATGGAGGCGGTAGTTTTTAGTCTTTTCCTCCGTGGAAAGCGTCAGGCTCCGATGGTATTCAGAAAAGTTCTGGAAAGAGCACGATGTCTCACCCTGCTCAGCAGCGCCATTTGTGATGGGGTGGCATGAGTCATGATGGTAGCAGGGCGCAGGTATGAGACAAATCGTACTTGCTTTCCACAACTTTATTCATCCATGGGTACAGGAGCCCCTGGCTGGTCCAAGGCCTGATGATAATGGCCTGGACCAACCCAAGACCATGGTCATAGTGATCTCTCCCCCAGATGGTATGGGGTCTCTCAAGAGACTGGTGGTGAACGCCTCTGTAGAGACTGATCGTGAGCTCTCTCTCGACCTGCCGACAGCCCCTCCTTATCAAAGCAACGCGCGGACCCCAGGGGAGCCAGGCTTGAAATCAGCAGTGGTGGATTTCAGCCTGACTTGGGGTTGTGCTTTCCAAGTGATATAACAAGAAGGGCAAAGCCCATACGACTCACATGCTTGACCTTGACCTTTATATGACCTTGACCTTCAGGTGACCTTCAAGGTCAAGGTCAAACAACTAAACCTACCAATGACATCATACACAAAGAAATGATGTACACATTTTTCCTACCAAAGTACATGTGACCTTGACCCAAGGTCAAGGTCATCCAAGGTCATGCAGCACAAAGCTGTTAATTCAAGACATAGGAAGCACAATGGTGCTTATTGGCACTTTCTACCATGAGATATAGTCACTTTTAGTGGTTCACTACCCCATTTTGGTCACATTTCATAAGGGTCAAAGTGACCTTGACCTTGATGATATGTGACCAAATGTGTCTTATGATGAAAGTATAACATGTGCCCCACATAATTATTAAGTTTGAAACAGTTATCTTCCATAGTTCAGGGTCAAGGTCACTTCAAAATATGTATACAATCCAACATTGAAGAGCTCCTGTGACCTTGACCTTGAAGCAAGGTCAACCAAACTGGTATCAAAAGATAGGGCTTGCTTTGACCTATATACCACTTGTAGCTAAGGTCGCCATTCTCAATAACGTGGGAGAAAATTGGGAAAATGTGAAAAATGGCTGTTTTTGAGACCACATTTATGGCTCCTGTGACCTTGACCTTGAAGCAAGGTCAAGTCACTATGTATGTTTTTTGAGGCCTTGTCATCATACACCATCATGCCACATTTGGTGTTGATAGACTTAATAGTCTCCGAGAAAAATCCAACGTTTAAGTTTTTTACGGACAGACGCCCGCCCGGACGGACGGACGGACGCCCGCCCGGACGGACGGACGACACGGCTCAGTACATAGACTCACTTTTGCTTCGCATGTGAGTCAAAAAGGCTCATTGCTGCCTTATACTTACTCAAAATTATTCAAACCAAGCGTTGCCTTGATAGGCATAACAAAGTCAATCGAATGAATATTGCACCATTGCAATCAGATGCCTTAATTTAGAGAAATTATCAAATTTGTCTCTAGATTCTAACGATTTATGAATAGCCGCGCAAACGATAGAGGGGAGCTGTCAGAGGTCACATGTCAAGTTCAATTAACAAACAGATAAGGGAAGGCGCACTGGGACCCTCCCAGGCTGACAAGATACATAGTAGGCTGGTCTTACAACATATATAGAACATGGCCGCCTGAGACGCAGGATACATGATACAGGGATACAGGGAGGGGGAGAGGGGAAAGAGGCTGACAGTGCTTGGCTGGGGCCAGCGCTTTGACCAGGCAAAAGGGAGGAGGGGGAGGAGAGAGAGAGGGCGAGAGAGAGAGAAGGAGAGAGAGAGAGGGAGAGAGAGAGAGAGAGAGAGAGAGAGAGAGAGAGAGAGAGAGAGAGAGTAAAACTTTGGGCTTCACTACACCCGGCCACATATATATATATATATATATATATATATATATATATATATATATATATATATATATATATATAGGCTGTATAATATATACACTCTGAGAGCCTTGCAACAGGTCACATCCTGCTTCGCAGAGGCTGCTCAGCTCTTCGGACTGGAAGTCAGCCTAAAGAAGACGGAGGTCCTCCACCAACCTGCTTCCCGAGAAGCGTCTCGCCCTCTTCACATCTACATGGGGAAGACCGAACTACGCTCTGTCAGCCAGTTCACATACCATCACGGCAGATGCCAGGATAGACAAGAAAGTGGACAGCAGACTCGCCAAGGCCAGCAGAGCCTTTGTCAAGTTGCATAAGAGAGTGTGGAGCAACAAACACCTCAAAAACGACACTAAAATCAGTGTATACAGAGCCGTTGCCGTTACCACACTCCTGTATGGCTCAGAATCCTGGGTCCTGTACCACCGACACCTGAGACTCTTGGAACGCTTCCACCAACGCTGTATTTGTACGATCCTGGAGATACACTGGAGCGACTACATCACAAATGTGGATGTTTTGGAACGGTCTCAACTCACCAGCATGGAGACGATGCTTATGAGACCTCAGGTGCGCTGGGCAGGCCATGTTTCCAGAATGGAAAACCACCGCCTGCCCAAAGTAGCACACTTTGGTGAACTCTCCACTGGTCGACGTGAAAAAGAGATACAAAGACTCTCTCAAGAAAGCCCTTATCTCCTGCAACATCGATTCACGACAGTGGACCTCTGTCGCTGCTGACAGAGATGCCTGGCGCCACACCATCAATGCAGCCACGGCAGTGTTGGAGAGCTCCCGCAGGGACACACTGAGGGAAAAGCGCCAGAGGAGAAAAAACCGAGAGGGCGTCATGCTGGACCCTGACCAGACCTTCCCCTGCGGCCGCTGTGGTCGAGCTTGCCTGTCCCGCATCGGCCTCTACAGCCACCAACGTGTCTGCGGTGGACATGGACAGCAGCGTCGACCCATCTTTGTTCGCGAAGCAACGCCATAGATGTATAGTCAGGAGGCATTAGTGACCACGTCGATGGGGGGGGGGGGGGGGGGGGGGTGGGGGTGGGGGGGGGGGAATCAGTTTTAGTTATCTTATTTCCAAAATGAGTTTCAACCAACCATAGTTAGTTTATCTCCTGAACGATATATGGTTTTGACCCAGTCGCAAATATGTCAGTCCCAGTACAAGTTTTTTAACATCATTCTTTTGCTGCTATGTTGAAAGTCCGAAAAACTTTGCCTCTTAGACCTCACTCACATCTAATTTTGATGTGCCCTTCGTGATCAACAAAAGAACACGAGAATTGCATCAGTGCTTTCTTAAACCACCAAGGCAAGTGCACATGCATTAATTTCATGATATTTCATGTTTTACTTTGCGTATTATGTACTGCTTTGGAGAGACATTTTTGCAGTTAATTGAAGAGGAACCGTGGCTTTTTCTGTGACGGATTTTATTCCTCCATAAATATGTCATTGAAGTTTGTTCATTAAGATAAGTTTGATGATATTTCAGCACTGACAGCTAAAACTTTCTGACCGTTTATTAATCTTGAATGAGAAAAGTAAAGCCCATGAGAGTCAATCAAAATGCTTAATGCCCCACATTTTAGCGTTTTGTTTCTAAAATGAACTGTTTTAAAGTCAACATGGCAAAATAGGACTGATGAAATACATACACACACACACACACACACACACACACACACACACACACACACACACACACACACACACACACACACACACACACACACCTCTACTCCAAATTAGCATGTGTTTCTTTTATCTGCTCCATAGGACCATACACTTATCCTAAAAATGTCAGTAAAAGACTAGTTGGTGTCTATTTCCCTTCAATTTTCTGTACCTGATTCTGTAGCATTATGTCCAGAAAACAGCAGTTTCTGCCATAAATACATACACAAATCAGAAGAAATAAATGGAAACCATACACTTTGTTTGATGAATGGCATCACATGCAGTTTGTTGGATCACTTCGAGTTGTCAGAGGCTACCAATAAGGCAGCAGAGCTGCATCATGTAATTTTGGACCTTGCTTCTGTGCAGTAGCAGAAAAATTTACAGTTTAAATTTAAAATAGGAAAATTTTACCTCCTGTGTGATTCTATGCATTTGTAAGTTATTTTATACGTTTTAGATGAGATGAAACTTACCAAAATATGTATTTTATGTTGGGGCCTAATGCCCAGACCTCCTGAGGCTTAATACCATAAGAGCATGAAGTTCACTGTTAGAAATACGAGTAGAAAACATATTTAGTTTCGAGTTTAGCAAAGAAAGTCAGTAGGCCTATGTTTCATTGGATATTAGTGTTCTCAATTTGTTTACTCTGTTTAACTTGATGTAACTTTTTACACAACAAAATAATTGCCGAAATTTAAAACGGGGGTCCTAATGCCCTGCTTTCCCCTACTTTGTATCATCAATTCAAAAGCTTCTAACAGAAGCGGGTTTCATAGGTATATGATAAGCTACCAAAAGCAGTCGTAGAAACGGACTATAGTAATACTCTTTACAACAAAGGGGATAATATTATTGTTATACTAGCCCTAATAGGCCAACATAACTATAGTCAGTTTCAGTGATTGCATCCGCTAGCACATCATAGTCCTATGAAATTCACCTCGATATACGCTACCTGTTGGCCTCACACAGTCAGTCATGCGATCAAGACTTAGGCCTATTCGTTTTCTGCTTCAAATCCAATCCAAGTGTGTCGACAGCCGCCAACCGGAACCGAGCAGCAGCCCTATCCAAATACTAGCCTCAAAGCATGGACCGAGGAGTGGCAAAACAAGCGTCTCGCGTGGCTTAATTCATACGCAGTCATGCAGTTTTCCTCTGGGTGGCTGTACCTTCTAGCGTGACCTTTACGTGGGGTGGGTGGGGAGGGAGAGAGAGAGAGAGAGAGAGAGAGAGAGAGAGAGAGAGAGAGAGAGAGAGAGAGAGAGAGAGAGAATGTTATTTTACAAGCGTGGTGAATAAGGCATGCAGTAATTCCCTTTTCATTCGCCGTAGGCAAAATACTCGATCACTCTTACTCTCTGCCTCTGTCCGTCCGTCTTGTGTGCGACTTTCTCATTAGTCTCATTATCTGTCGACTTGTCTATGTAATTGTGTATGTTTGTTTGCTGGTCTGCCTGTCTGCCTGCCTGCCTATATCACTGCATGTCTGCCTGCCAAATGTCGCTGTCCGTCCGTCCGTCTCTGTCTGTCAGTCGATCAGCCAGTCAGTCAGTCATGCAGTCAGTCAGTCAGATCTGTGTGTGTACGTGTTTGTGTGTGCGTGCGTGCACGCGAGTTTTTGCGTGTATGCGTATTTGCGTGCGGGGGCTCTGATTCAGTGGTTATAGAATTCTTGTCCGCAGTCGCATGCAGCTGGTAAAAGCGGCATTCGAAACTGCGCAGATGCGAGAGTTGCATTCTGAGCAAGATGTGCTCCCCCCCCCCCCCCTCCCCCCCTCCCCCCCATTGCCTCTCCTACTCGAGATACTCTTAACTTGGTGCTGCACAGGGGCGACCTGCAGCTGACCAGGCTGGGGTGAAATAAAGAAATGCAATCCAAAAGTAGCAATAGAACCTACAGAAGAAAATGTGAAGCTCCATAAATTCCAACCAATTTAAATTTAAGGACGGCCGACTGTAGTAGCATTCTGGTCCACCACGGCCGGATGCTAATTGTCTGACTGAACTATGAGCAAGAGGCAACTTTCTTGTTATCTCTGATGCAGACCAGAATGCAGTAAAAGTGGATTGGGTGCTGGTGAGATCCCAAGGGAAGATGCAATATAGACCTACATACCGATCTACAAAAGAGCAATATATGAGTCAAAGACATTCTGGTACTGTTGCACTTACTAGAGAGCTCATGATTGCATGGCATGGAGAAACTTATACCACCCAAATCACCCCTTTCATGTGATTTTCCTGTACTGCATCAATCGACCGACTCTATTCGTGGCTGCCCTCTCGTTACAACCACTTCCGGGGTCTGCTGCAAGTGCAGTGTGACAACTCAGTCTTCTTTGTCTTCGGTTGTCCCTTGCTTCAAGAACGACTAGTTCCATTCCCATCCATATTGATCCTTTGATGGCTTTGCTGACCCAGTCTGGAGCGGCAAAGTTTAAAGCAATTAAAGTTTGAAGTCCGTGGCTGCCACGGGGGTGTTACAAGACAGGGTTCTGATTATTATTAATTAAGAGGGGAAAACACTGCTATCTTATAACATTCACTCACCATTCTCGCTGTCAAGGATGAACAGGACAACAGAGAAGATGAGGGCAGGCATCGAATACCACACGACTTTAAGAATATTTAAAAAGATATAATCACAGGCAATGGTTGTTAAATCAACGTGGATGAGAAATACTTATTCAATCCTAATTTAGCAAGCCAGCCTATACTGCAAAAAAAAACTTATCTGGGAGAAGAGTTCACGTGAGAGCGCTGGCTGGAAGAATGCTCAAGGGGTCAGAGCCGTTGACCCTGCATGGTGGTTGTTCTTTAACTTAAGTTGTAAGGTTTTAAGGCGCTGGGGAGGTGATGACTGACAGGAGGGGTGGGTCCTGATAGAAGGTAGGGTGCTGGAGCTGCATCATCTCCCTTCCTGTTCCTTTTGTAATCAGCGAAAGTGTAGATTCTGGTGGGGGTCTGGCAGAGGGGAAACGGCCATCTACTGGTCTGGCTGTTTGGCGTGGCCCACTTTTCCCAGAGGCGGGGACTCGGAGCCAATGAGAGGTAGAGCAGATGTCACCCGTTCTTCCTCCCATATGGGGATGGCCTTGTTACAGGTGATTCCACTCCACGCCAGGAGCAGGAGAGCAGAGAGTGCCAGCCCGGAGTGAGCAGACAGTATAGTCATTTTATCCTCTCCCCCACAATCTCTATTCAAAGTCTCACAAATTTAACTCTGCCTTAAACCAATGGGGTAAATGGGATTTGGTGCGTGCTTGGCCAGCTACATTTTCCCCACTCTAACTGTAAAAGTTGGCCAATCCCGATGAACGCGTGTACGTTGACTTAATCAGTTAATTAATGTGAAGATTTCTTGTACTGGAGGATCGGCGCCTTAATTTGAAACTGTGCACTGTACATCACATGGCTTCACCACAGCAAACTGCTCTCAAGGCATGGCTGGTTTTCTAATAAATAAGCCTACATTTTAATTGAGGCCTGGCAGGCTTACATTCTTAAGTGTTCATTATTTAACACATGCATAAACATGCATCTCATATAATAGTAGTATTTAATTTGCAGTTCATCATCTGGCAACTCACACGAAAAACAAGGGAAAATATCACTTCAATGTACACACGAATAAATCCGTCGCCCTGATTCCACATTATGTACAATTCTTAATAATGGAGAAAGGACCTGCCGCCGCTCTGTGTCGCCGCTCACGGGCTGCTGCACGATGCAGGCTATGGCTGCGCTAACTCCTCTAGTGCTGCGGATGCCTTGAGAGGGATTGCTCGCCAGGGGGGGGGGAGGAGGGGGGGGGGGGGGGGGGGGGGGGGGGGCGCGATCCTGCGCTGCCTCCTAGAGCTGAAGCTCAATTAAGCGGTCCAAGAAGGAAGATGTCTCTATAGCGCTTATGCGGCCGACCAACTTTCCTTCTTCTATGAGCCAGTTCGCCGAAGAATAAGTCTCTTCAGCATATGCGGTTGTTACTCATCCTGATGAGGTGACCCTACCATCTGAGCTGGGACGACAGCAGCAGCATTGCCTCAATAGAAAGCGTCTTTGCTCCAGTGTTAGTAACTTTGTCCTGCCATCGTATGCCCTGGATCGAAGGGCACGCAAGTGGAACCTTTCCAGCTGTATGAATGTGCCGGCGGCATAAAGCTCAGTAATGGCGGCCCTAATTTTATCGTCTACAGCCTTTTGTAGGATAGTTACATAGTATGTACTGCATTTAATCATAAATCAAACGCAATGAAGCTTCGCCTCAGTCGCCAATGCTTGTAGGCCCTGCAGTTTCCGCTGCATTTCCTGCCCAACCACTTGACCTTTGTCCTTGTTTAAATATACGACCGAAGTAACTTTTCAAACGTTGTGTGCTCTGTTTGACGCTCGATCGGTCCAGCGCAGGCACTCGTTTGGTGGATATCTGTCATATTACCATGAACAAGGGAAGTAACTGCTACTGCATAGCTACGAAGCTTGCGCATGCGTACGAATAAATAGTTCCTCAACCGCCATCTGAGAAGTACAGTTGACTGTTCAACGTTCCAAAAGTTTTCCCTTTTATCACGCTCTTCCACTCGAGCCACAGATAACAACAGACCACAAAACAATATCCAACCACTAGGGCGCATTGCTTACGCTAGAAACCTAGCAAGATCTTGCGAGGAATAGGCCGCTGTCAACATGCTGAAAGCAGATGTAAATGTGATAGGGTGCACCTATCACCAAGTGTATTGTACATCTACTAAGTTCTTCCTCTATTCAGTTATTTCTGCTTCTGTCTTCCTACCCCCCACCCCCCCACCCCACCCCCACCCCCCAATCCTGTGTGTCAGATCTCTCTGTGTCGCAGACCTCTCTCCAACCCCCCTTCCCCATCCTTTCTGTAAGGCAAGCTGATTAGTGTGACCCTCTGCTAGTGAACCGCTCCCCACTCTGGGGAACCAGGGTTAGGATCTATGAAACAATCCACACCCTGGCTCTTGTGAGGTCCGTGCATCCCCTTGTTAAGGGGGAACAGCACACGGTCTAGAGAGACCACTACCACCACGGTCTAGAGAGACAACCACGTACCACGGTCTTGGGTTGGTCAAGGCCATTATCATCAGGCCTTGGACCTGCAAGCAGCTCCTGTACCCATGGGTGAAAAATAAAGTTGTGGAAAGCAGCTACGATTTTGTTTCATACCTGCGCCCTGCTACCATCATGCCTTATTCCACTCCACCACATAAAGACAGTCAAATGTTTGACATAATGTTGACACCGGATCGTTAACGCGCCCGTGTATAAGTATTTGTGCACCGCGCCAGTCAAAGTTATGTATGACCTTTACGAAGTGATGATTATGCTTGACCACTGAGGATTCCCATTTCGTAAACAACACGCTGTGACAATCATCGAGGCAGTTTCACGAGGCAAACAGCCGCGCGTTGCCAAAGGCAAGCACCGTGGGACGCTCAGGCGCATTTCAGCTGGCAGAACAATGCATCTCCGCAAGACAGTTCAGAGTATTTAAATGCAAATGAATGCGCCTTTTTTATCCCTGCAAAAGGACCCAAGTTTTGGCATGAGTACCATCTGTCTGTTGAATTTTTGCATGACTGAACAAAGATGGCTAGATTTCAACACGGGCACATGTACATGTATCTATCTATAACTTACCATGACATGGTTAGCGCCTCTTAAATTCATAAGCCAGAACTGATGGACGCAGGACGAAATGACTTTACATGAATCGATGCCATTCACATATGAACAAGGCCGCGTTGCACAGACGTGACGTCTCGCGAGGCTGTAGGCACGATGTAGACTTGTGCTGGGAGTATGAATAGGACCAGCTTCCTTGCAAACGGGAACAAATGTAGAGGGACAATTACGTTATGAAAAAAATTCATCTAGAATTATAGTTTAAAAAATTGCAAAATTAGATCGCGCATGAGGTAAAGATGGGTTGTGTACCCATTTTACGGATCTTAGCTTTTCCTGACCCCCAACCCAGGCGTGAGGATGGAGGGTAGAAAAGTCTCAAAAGGCCAGATAGATGTTGGTCCGGGAAACGTCACGTGGCCTGTTGTGCGATGTCAAACAGAGATTTTATTGGTGTCCATTCTCCCTCTTCTTCCTTCTTTCTTCCTTCTTTTTTTTTTCGACATGTGACACCGAAATATTTGCTGCTGTGATTGTTGTGTGTGTCGTGGAGTTGGAGAGTGTGGTGACGATTGTACGTGATGTACAGTTTGTGAATGTTTGTGTGAATAAGGCAGACGGCGCGCGCTGCGCCGTCGTGTAGTGTGATGTGTGTGTGTGTTCCGTTGAAGATGATTGGAGAGAGAGAAGACAGCGACGATGGTAAGAGAGGAGCAGAGACGTAGTCTCGATGTGGAGATAGCAGATGTAGCAACTCTAATTGGACTAGCCCACTGTCATCGTTTACTCCATCTTGAGCACATATCACAACATGGCTGGCAAGAAGTACCCAGGCGTCACTGCAGGCACGACGTTACCTGACACATAGGCAGTAATTGTATCGCTGCCTCCACAACGAACTTCGCTATGGCCATAATAACGTATCTAAATCAGGCGTAGCGAGCGCAATCACTAAGGAAAGGGACGAACTAATGCGCGAATGCGCTACAGACATGGGTCACGGACTAAGAGGTGAACTCCCAAAACTATTTGCAAATTTCAATATGGCCGAAACGTGTCACGCACGGTTATAATTCGTCACAAAAAAAAAACGCTCTAT
The DNA here is from genome assembly GCA_034096865.1 of Theodoxus fluviatilis. NCBI lineage: Eukaryota > Metazoa > Mollusca > Gastropoda > Cycloneritida > Neritidae > Theodoxus > Theodoxus fluviatilis. The sequence continues at coordinate 4,000 of JAWQFJ010023109.1, read as the reverse complement.
TTCGGATACTAGACAACATCCAAAACAAAATATAAGCCAAAGATGACACAGCTTAATTTATCAACAGGTGTATGTTGATATGCCATCAATAGATCGTTGAAAGATCTACCAGTGCTACCACATCGTAATGCAGTCGTCAAGCCATCCACGCCGAGAAAGCATGTGTTGCCATCTTTCTAGTGTTGACTGATTTTACCGCTTCTGCGTCGACTTTCTCTTTCTTCGAATGTTGGCATAAGCAGCTGCGCACCCTCATTTAGATACGAATATGGCCAATGCGAAAGTCGTGTGATGGACTGCACCTATGACAGCCTGGTAACGACCCAAGTATGAACCGACCCATAAGTTGAACCGGAAATCGTCGCCAGAGTTATCTGCCCAGGTACTCTTAATAATTCGACTCTAAAAAGAGAGACGGCACCCGCCACTCCGCCTGACTGACTGACTTGGCACACCCGGGGAGTTATGCTAAGATCCGGCCGCTGTAAATATATCTGCGTTTTGTGACAAACGTCTTGCTCGGCGGTACTGTACTCCATGCACCTTAACGGTGCGCGCTGATTCGGGTGTAATCTTAAGCTAAACGACGTTTATTGGCGGCATGCTGAAATGGTCCGAAGTCGTCAGCGAAACATTCGGAACAGTCGTTTAGCTAAAGATTGACAGATCTGTTTTCCATGTATTAGCAAGAACTCGTTTACCGCGTCGCACCGAGCTTATAAGGTGCAGGGAGTACAGTAAGCCGATCACATCTCGAAGCAAGAATGTTTGTCTACAAAACGCAGACTTGATATTTACAGCGGTACCGGATCTAGCCCGCATAAACTCCCCGGGGTGCCAAAGTCAGTCAACGGTCTGCGTTTATAAAAGGTACAGATACAAATAGATCTACATAGATGTAGGTGCTGGCTCCCATATTACATTCCGGCTAGCGGGAGACGGCTTTTCACGGCTGGAACAAAAACTTTTCTTAACGATACATTATGTGTATAACACTGGATCACAAATTGCAACAAAAAACACAAAAACTCGTTAAAGAAACTAATGAGCGTTCGTTTGTCGGGATTATATTCATGCGGGAAGAAGCAAGGTAGCATAGGAGCGGCGGTAAATCGAAGTTAAAGAGGGAGAGCTATGAACATGCCGAGAGCATGATAATCTGCGACGATTTCAGCAGTTCATTACTTTCGGGTGTCGAGCGTTCCTATATCTTTATGGGATTCGTGTTACACTGCCTAAATTGGGAAGTTAAAATCCTGCTTAGCAGGCTGGTGCATCGTCAAGGACGCTGGTGTTCAAACGCAAGCCTATACTGAATAGAGGCACTACCCTCCCCCCTCCTTTTTTTGTCCATTCTGAACTAGACTACCAAAGGGCAGACATTGCGTAGTGCGGGCCATTCAGCGCAGTCTCTGAAAAGCCTTAGCCACAGCGATTGTTTCTAGCACGACGTTATTTTGTATATCCATCCTCATTATCTCTTGTGAGCAAATTTACTCAGTAGGCGTTCGCAGAGATACTATGGTAGTATGGCGATTATTGGCAAAGAGTTTACTTTCATGAACAGCTGGTTATACATTGCAGCCATGTCGTGAACTCAACTAGTAGAGGTCACGACTGAGAGCCCCCATGCAGGTAAGCGTAACAAGTGCCATCTGCTGGATGACATTTCGTTTTTTACCCTTACAACGCTTCCTTGGCAAATCTAGGAATGAGTATTGTCTAGACATCAGGCAAATAAATCATGCAACTAGCAGCAAAATGCAAAGGCATTATAACCATCTAGATAAAGATGACAAATCACACCGACAACCATATGGTTTACCTCTACACTTCAAGGAATTGACTATAACATGCGTTTTCTGCATTTTGAGCACTAGCAAGAAGACACTAAGATCTTAGAAACTCGCATCTACACTGAATGAAATGTTGTCAGTTGGTTTGAACACAAAAAAGAACAGGAGGACAAATCACCACAGCGGAGATTGTAACCCCGACTTCTCAGAACCAGCCATATCAAGGACCCCTTACTCGCTCTGTCAACAGCCAGGGACGTTACACGTTGAAGGGCATACCATTTACGAAGCCGGACAGAGTGACTGAGCGCGTTATCGATCATTATGGGATACACGACAAATCCATCTTACAATGACTAGCTTCACGCATGCCATCCCAATGACACACCGCTGCCAACAATGGTAAGACAAGCTCTTCTCCGTAAAACCTAAGAAGAGGGCAGTTATGAAAAATGGCTTGACATACTAGTGGACAACGTATTTTAGTGATTGACAGCTCAAGATACTGAAAGTTTGTGCGAGTCTTTACTGATAATACTTCTTTTTTTTTTCAGTCCTTCAAGTTCGAGCTTCCTTTTTCCTTCCCCCTCTATACTCCTCCCTTCCCTTACACCCCTGCCTTCATTCCTTCCTACGCTTTCAGCCTTTCCAAAAGATAAAGTGCAGACGTCATATGCTTGCCTAGCTCATGTCATACAAAGAGTAGATAGACGTGAAAATCGATTTACAACTGGCAACAGTATACGAAGAATGTTTTATACATGATAGATAGTACATGCAGAGACAACCTTCCCATTGAATAAATGTTGGCATCATCACGCTACCCTTAGAGAATACTGTATAATTACTTTGATACGTTCTATAGTATACGACAGCTCAAGGCTATGACAAGATTAATGAAAATTGACTCAACACTACTATAAATACACCGGTTTTGCCGATTCACTAACTTTGTAGAAGGAGAATAGATCGCTTCGGTACAATCGACGAGATTTTAATCCATCGTTTCAGAAGATGACTTAATTACACTTCTACTTCTCAGACATGGGTATCAAACATGAGTTTTTCAGCTATAGAAAATCAACTTTCACGACTTCTTGAAGGACAACAATGGAATAGCTTTTATAATAACCCACAAGATAGCAATAAAAATTGATTGTCAAAGATCGTAGCTTCACTTCTGTCATCGAATGATTGCCAAGTTAGAAACCGGTGGTCCGTATCCGAGAGCAACAAAAGTTCAGCAGCTAAGGTTGTAGAATCGTATTACAAAGGGCCACAGTGCCACAGAGAATCTCGTAACCAGGCATGGCAATGAGAATGGGTGGACAAACCAACAATGGGGACACGTCTGCACCTCTGTATCTTCACAGAACCATCACAATGCACTGGTTGTTTCCGTGCTCGCACAGCACACCCGTAGTCAGTTGCACGGACCAGCGGACGCAGCCCAGTGACAGCGCTTAGGAGACCTTTCTGCCACAGAATGCGTCCTGGATGATCAGGACAAGCACTGAGGAGCAAAAGTTGCAAAGAGAGTAGTGGGGAGAATGTGACCAGGGCAACGTAAATACAAATACATGTCCAAGGTACTGAGGCCGCCGGAGCTGAGATCGCTTTATTCAGACAATCAGGCCGTACTCCCCGCCCGTGTTATGCTATCCCCAAGAGAAGACGGCCCCCGGCTCCACATAATGCCTGTCTGTCGCTCCCAGAAAGCCACCATGGGACGACCGAAAACAAGAAGACCGAGCGCACAACGCTGAGAAACGAGGCTGGAGAGGCATGGAAATGATGACTGGATCGGACGATGTAGAGAGTGGGCTTCGTTCTCCCGGAGGTAGCCACCGAGTGGTTCTGGTCAGACTTTTTGCACCCGTTGTTCCAAAAGGGGTTTTATCTTGTCTGCCATGGTGTAAAAGGTATTGTATCAAAGTGGATCTGATTTTTGTGCGGTGTGTTTCCAGTTCTTTTGTTGGTCTTGATATCAAAATTGATAGCACGATCAACACGGAAGTTGAGAAACGTCAAGCACAGCTTATAGATGGCCACAAGGATGGTGTTCATGTGCGAATGTAACTCCACGTGTGGTATGTTCTCTGTTGGATTCTTCGTGGCAAGAATAACTTACCGTGAGCATTTCCTTCCGTACTGTATTGGAGACGATACATTGATCTGCCTACTTTCAGGGACATGATAGAAAT
>JAWQFJ010023108.1:0-5000 GCA_034096865.1 Theodoxus fluviatilis | reverse complement strand
ATCGCGCGACATCCACGTGGTCTCTCGATTAATTTATCTTCTTGCTTGGCTCATGGTGGCTGCATGAATTTTGCATGTTCCCCTGAAAGTGTATGGTAGTGATCTCGTCCCAAACACGCAGCACGGACCTCGTCTCCAGTTTATGGGAAATCTACAGCACGTCCTGTCCTGCATTCATACGCTGTAGCATTGGTGCGTGCGTGTGCGTGTGTATGTGAATGTGTGTGTGTGTGTGTGTTTGTGTGTGTGTGTACATACATGCGTGGAGAGAGAGAGAGAGAGAGAGAGAGAGAGAGAGTGTGTGTGTGTGTGTGTGTGTGTGAGAGAGAGAGAGAGAGAGAGAGAGAGAGAGAGAGAGAGAGAGAGAGAGAGAAAGAGAGAGAGAGCGTGCTGAATGTGTGTGTGTGTGTGTGTGTGTGTGTGTACATACGTGTGTGGAGAGTGTGTGTGTGTGTGTGTGTGTGTGTGTGTGTGTGTGTGTGTGTGTGAGAGAGAGAGAGAGAGAGAGAGAGAGAGAGAGAGAGAGAGAGAGAGAGAGAGCGTGCTGAATGTGTGTGAGTGTGTGATATAGGCCTACAATCAAACAGGATTATTTTAATTTCCATCGTTGCTATAAAAAAGGAACGATCTGGGCCCGTATTCACAACGGCGATTTATCTTTTTAACACTCGATTTATCCCCTAGCCCCGCGTTATCTTGATCGGATAGATAAGGTACGCTCGTCAGAGGATCCTAGGTTGCGCTTTGCTATATATACTGGTTTCCAGCCAAGGGAGAGCGGAACAGGCAGTTGGAATCGTTTGAGTTTAGAGATAAATCGGAGTTAAAATAAATCGCCGATAAATCGCCGTTGTGAATACGGGCCCAGCGTCTTATGTGAGCTTCGAATACGATCTGTACCTGCAGAATAATTATTTGTTGGTCAAGTCAATCAAATTCGAAAAGCTTCCACAAACGGGCCACACGAGTGGGCTCGTCCGAGGAGAGGAGTGTGGAAAGACGGCCAAGCTAGTGTCATATCCTAGACCGTAGAGTATCCTAAAACGTAGAGCGTGACCTACTTGCATGTTATTAACATGACGAAATATGGGTTTTCATCGTTTTCTTTCACCTTATTACCCGATCACAAGGTACTTTCTCTAGAAATTTTTGTGTAATCACACGCAGCAAAGACAAAAATCTTTGGGTCCGAGATTTTATAAAACGCTCCCCCATTACAACCGGCTAATCACAGTTAAGATAACAAGAGTAGGCGGGGAAAATTCATCTCTGCGGGGCATTGTCCAATCACAAGATTTGGCGGGCGAACACGTCATGTTAATAATATGCTAGTAGGTCACGATCTATGTTTTAGGATACAACATGTACTCTACGGTCTAGGATATGGCACGAGCAAGCAACAGCATCTGACTGGCAAGCGATCTTGGTTGGTTAATTCTATGTGAATATGCAGATAAGATAATCAGACGATTCGGAAAAAGAAAAGAAAAACGCAGCCAATCAAATGTTGTGTCCCGCCAGTTTGTGCTTCCCGCCAGCTTGGCTGTCTTTCTCACACCCCTCTCCTCGGACGAGTCCATTAGTGTGGCCCATTTATGGAAGCCTTTCCATCAAGTTGTTCTCGCTTCATAAAACACATTCCATTATTCAAAGTACGCACAGACCACTTGGTTTACACAAGGGCGATTCATGGCTTTTTGTGTGTTGGGACACCGATGTGAGCGCCACCGACGGAAATAAGTCGGCAATGATGATCAGATGTCGGAAGGCGATGGCGGACTATAAACAACTTAGTTGTATGCAGCGTCCTTTTTGTGAGATGGAATAGGTTGAGAATGTCAGTTGTGTGTGCTGATACTATTTTGCTCGAACGTTTCATGTTGATTAATGCTATGTATCTGTAAACTCTGTGTTAGTGTAGTACTGCGCAGTGCAATGCATGATGAATGTATACAGGCACCCTAGACAGTAAAAGTGTACCTGACGACTTTCCAGGAGAGTCAAGGCGAATTCACGCCACAATACGAATATCAACTTTGACAAAACTGTCACTGTATGATGAAGACACGCATACACAGAAGCCAAGTGTCAATCTTCAACAGGAAGGTAGATGCTTTTAGTTACCTCCACCTAGGAAGTTATGTTTTACCCTAAGTTAGTTAGTAGATTTATTTTAGTTCAGTTCAGTCCAGTCCAGTCCAGTCCAGTCCAGTCCAGTCCAGTCCAGTCCAGTCCAGTCAGTCCAGTCCAGTCCAGTCCAGTCCAGTCCAGTCCAGTCCAGTCCAGTCCAGTCCAGTCCAGTCCAGTCCAGTCCAGTCCAGTTCAGTCCAGTCCAGTCCAGTCCAGTCCAGTCCAGTCCAGTCCAGTACACTCCAGTCCAGTCCAGTCCAGTCCAGTTCAGTTAGTCAGTTGGCAAAATAATTGTGAAAGTTTACAACGGATTCTAATGAAATGGGGTGCAAGGTCAATGTTTCATCCAAGAAAGGATTGATTTAAATTTTGAAGGTTTTCTGTAATTTCGGTTTGGAGTTACAACCACAAAGAGAATGCATGTCTTGCAGCTTGGGATTAGAAGCATGATAAAGAGAGATGTTATTGTGCATCACAATTGATGATCTCAAACTATTGATGGCGCGGGCATATGAGTTTCGCACTCAGATATCGCTTTCAGCCGAGCTGAAATGAACCAAACTTCCTAGAGTCAGGCCTCGCTAGCAGAACATACTGTCTTTAATAGTCATACAGGCCTGGCTAGCAGAACATACTGTCTTTAATAATCATACAGGCCTCGCTAGCAGAACATACTGTCTTTAATAATCATACAGGCCTCGCTAGCAGAACATACTGTCTTTAATACTCATACAGGCCTCGCTAGCAGAACATACTGTCTTTAATAATCATACAGGCCATGGGAGAGAACTGTTGGCCTCCTTGGCGGAGCTTTGCGCTCTCAGAGTGCTCCCAATTTTTTCTTTAAGATTTTGCGCCTCACAGGAATTCGAGACTGTTCCTTCAGTTACTAGTCCTTGGACTAACAGCCAGTTTTATAAGTGTAGGACCATGACAAAATGGGGACAGGCTGCCACGAACCTTCCACCCCCTGAGGCTCGCATAGCTTCCTTTCTACTCTATGTCAAGGCACTGTGCTCGCTTAACAAGTGGGACTCAGCAGTTAAGCCTGGCAGGGCATTGCAACGTTCCGACTTTGTTTCGTGACGACTTACCACCTCAGACTGCCTTATGTCAAACTAGAACCATCACTACGTGGCATTTCTTGAATTTCACGCTGGACTGTCTTCAATTATCATCTGCTGTCTTCTCCACTGTCCAGGGATTTCTGCAGGCCAAGAGCCAGTGGCCAGTTGAAGTCGGGTTGCCTTGGGAACAAAGAGACCAGGGAAAGAGGGTCAGACACCTTAGTACCTGGGCATCTTCTCGGTGCCTCTGGCATCCTTCATGTGATTCCAAGTATTGTCACAAAATCCCCATCACCCTTCCTGTTTATCCTAGTACCCGCAATGTGTTGCACACATTCTTTCTGGTGTGTTTGTGTGTGTCGTACTTTCTGTCTCCATTGTTCTTAATGGTTTTCAGTAGCCTGTATGCTTCCTCAGCATCTTTCCTCTGTTTTCTAGCATTTGTTCTGCATCCCCTACTGTGTTTCCTGGTGTCCTTATTGTGTCCTTTCTGTGGTTTCTGGTGTCCTTCTTGTGTCCCTGCTGTGATTCCTGTTGTCCTTCTTGTGTCCCTGCTGTGTTTCCTGTTGTCCTTCTTGTGTCCCTGCTGTGTTTCCTGTTGTCCTTCCTGTGTCCCTGTTGTGTTTCCTGTTGTTCTTCTCGTGTCCCTGCTGTGTTTCCTGTTGTCCTTTTTGTGTCCCTGCAGTGTTTCCTGTTGTTCTTCTTGTGTCCCTTCTGTGTTTCCTGGTGTCTTTATTGTGTCCCTGCTGTGTTTCCTGTTGTCCTTCTTGTGTCCCTGCTATGTTTCCTGTTGTCCTTCTTGTGTCCCTGCTGTGTTTCCTGTTGTCCTTTTTGTGTCCCTGCTGTGTTTCCTGTTGTCCTTTTTGTGTCCCTGCTGTGTTTCCTGTTGTCCTTCTTGTGTCCCTGCTGTGTTTCCTGTTGTCCTTTTTGTGTCCCTGCTGTGTATCCTGTTGTCCTTCTTGTGTCCCTGCTGTGTTTCCTGGTGTCTTTATTGTGTCCCTTCTGTGTTTCCTTGTGTCTTTATTAGTCCCTTCTGTGTTTTTGGTGTCCTTTTTGTGTCCCTGTTGTGTTTCCTGTTGTCCTTCTCCTGTCCCTGCTGTGTTTCCTGTTGTTCTTTTTGTGTCCCTGCTGTGTTTCCTGTTGTCCTTCTTGTGTCCCTGCTGTGTTTCCTGGTGTCTTTATTGTGTCCCTTCTGTGTTTTGTGGTGTCCTTATTGTGTCCCCTTTTTTCTGGTGTCCTTATTGGGTTCCTTCTTTGTTTCCTGGTATTCCCATTTTATTCCTTCTGTGTTGCCTTGTATTTTTATTACGTCCCTTCTGCGTTTTCTGGTGTCTTTGTTGTGTCCCTTCAGTGTTTCCTGATGTTCCTTTTGTGTCCCTTCTGTGTTTCCTTGTGTCTTTATTATATCGCTTCTGAGTTTCCTGGTGCCTTTATTATGTCTCTTCTGTGTTTCCTTGTGTCCTTATTATGTCCTTTCTCTGTTTCCTGCGTCCTTATTATATTTCTCCCGTGTTTCGTGTATCCTTATTTCGCTCCTATTGTGTTTTCTAGCGTCCCCACTGTGTCTCAAGCATCTTTCGTGTGCTTCTTGGCATTCTTACTGCATTTCTAATGTCCTAACCAAGATCCTTGGCGTCTGTACTGTTTTCAGCATCCTTCCTGTTCTTCCTGGCGTACTTACATGCATTGCATCTCCAACATCCTACCTGTGTTTCCTAAAACCCTCACTGTATCCACAAATAATCCAGATTTTCTCCCGTCCCAGGGATTGAGTCACGGCACTGCACCTCGCACGTTGTCAAA
>JAWQFJ010023107.1:5000-15000 GCA_034096865.1 Theodoxus fluviatilis | reverse complement strand
AATATTATCGATGGTACTATAGCCCCTACGGAAACCAGCCTGTTCTTCTACAATCGCCTTATTAGTTTCAGACCAATCCTGAAATATATCAATGGGTATTGAAGTTAAAATTTTGCTAAGAGTGTCCGTAAGAGATATATACATGTGTATGTGTGTGTGTCTGTGTGTGTGTGTGTGTGTGTGTGTGTGTGTGTGTGTGTGTGTGTGAGAGAGAGAGAGAGAGAGAGAGAGAGAGAGAGAGAGAGAGAGAATTATTGTTGTTGTGACAGGCTTGGGATTAATTTGGATTAATTCATATATTTTCTCATGTTGCTGAAGTATACGACTTTCATCGTCAAAAGAGAGAGTACACTCAGATAGTCGCATGATCATGTGGCCGTGTTAGTATACATAAACAACTTTTTTTTCAATTAGAATATCTTTAAAAAGTGACTTTTATTGAAAGCATTCGAACTGGGTCTTTTTTAAAATCGTTTTTGCATCGTTTGCATATTTTACATTAATATTAGATTTGATGTTTTGCTAAGGTCATTCACCATTATTCTGGCCACATAGAACGTAACCCGATAGCTCTTTTTTAAACGGACGCGTTGCATCATATCTATACAAAGTGAGAGACTTGAAATAACAGTACCATTTAAAAACTGATAGACAAACACACAAAAATGTACAATTCAGTCTGTTGAAACAATTATCAAAGCGTCTTAGATAACATTATTTTTATATATAAACGGGCAGGAAATTCACTCGGATGACTTCGATTGGGAGAAGAAAATAAGTTGAGGGGGAAGGGGTTGTGAAATAAAGATGCATATTTTTGTTGTAACTGTTTCTCAAATCTTGTGTCTGCTATTGCATCTAATAAGTCTACATTTGCATATAAGTGTGTTAAAATATGTTCCACAATCACCCTCTCCAACATATCTGCATGAAAAACAAATTCGAATAAATTTCCTCGTGTTTTTAAGTTTGAAATTAAATCCAAAGTACAGCGTGCTAGTAAAATGTGTATGCTCTGGTTGTTCTTTTGTTGTCGGCTTTGATCAGCTGTTTCGGGGAGTGATGGTGGTGGAGAGAGAGAGAGAGAGAGAGAGAGAGAGAGAGAGAGAGAGAGAGAGAGAGAGATAGAGAGCAGGCAGGCAGGCAGGCAGGCAGGCAGAGGCAGAGGCAGTGGCAGTGGCAGTGTGAGTGAGTGAGTGAGTGAGTGAGTGAGTGAGTGAGTGAGTGAGTGAGTGAGTGAGTGAGTGAGTGAGTGAGTGAGTGAGTGAGTGAGTGAGTGAGTGAGTGAGTGAGTGAGTGAGTGAGTGAGTGAGTGAGTGAGTGAGTGAGTGAGTGAGTGAGTGAGTGAGTGAGTGAAAGACGGAGACGGAGAGAGACGGAGAGAGACGGAGAGAGACGGAGAGAGACGCAGAGAAACGGAGAGAGCCTGAGAGAAACAGAGAGATTGTCAGACAAAAAGAGACGACAATCCGACTAGACAAAATTTATATTTGGCTCTGCCAAATGTTATGTTTAACATCATGAGAGAGGAAGAGAGAGGGAGGGAGGGAGGGAGAGGGAGGGAGGGAGAGAGAGGGAGAGAGGGATAGATAGATAGATAGATAGATAGATAGATAGATAGATAGATAGATAGATAGATAGATAGATAGATAGATAGATAGATAGATAGATAGATAGATAGATAGATAGATAGATAGATAGATAGATAGATAGATAGATAGATAGATAGATAGATAGATAGATAGATAGATAGATAGATAGATAGATAGATAGATAGATAGATAGATAGATAGATAGATAGATAGATAGATAGATAGATAGATAGATAGATAGATAGATAGATAGATAGATAGATAGATAGATAGATAGATAGATAGATAGATAGATAGATAGATAGATAGATAGATAGATAGATAGATAGATAGATAGATAGATAGATAGATAGATAGATAGATAGATAGATAGATAGATAGATAGATAGATAGATAGATAGATAGATAGATAGATAGATAGATAGATAGATAGATAGATAGATAGATAGATAGATAGATAGATAGATAGATAGATAGATAGATAGATAGATAGATAGATAGATAGATAGATAGATAGATGTGTGTGTGTGTTACGATTGCTGTGATGTATAACGCATTTGTGATTTCTTGTGCAAACCACAGCACTATTTAGAAATTAGGAAGGCAACAGTCCATGCATGTAAACATTCTATATGCTTTGGTGATAAACTGGTCTCTTCTATCGTAAATCATCCTTTAATATCAGAGCAGATGGTGACCTATATTTCTAATATGAATATGAGTAAGTCTCTAAACGTGGTGGCAAAAACGTTACAAAAACCCAGTTTCAAAAAAGTGCTTGAATTGTCACTATTTTGGTATTATTATAAAGACTGACACTTTAACTGTGTGTACCTAAGTCAATAAGATAGTTTATTGAGAAATGTGTGTTTAGGAGCTGTGTAAAGTTCAAAAGTTAGTGTAAAGCAAATTTTAACAAAATGTCCGATGACGTTCGAACTTTCATCCATAACTCGTCTTTCGATTTTCATCGGAAGTTCAAACATACACCGAACGAAAGAGCAATCTTTCCTCTAATGAGTTGTAAAGTTTCAACTTGATCCAATGAGACACTTTGACGGACGAGTGTTTAGAAGAGACCAACCCGAGTCGCGAAATGCGAGCTTCGTTACTGCCAGGGCACGTCCGTAGTGCAAGGCTGACGCTTTACTGTAATTTATGAGCCGCGTGTAGCGGCTGACGTAATCGGCTTGTATTTTCATCCATGACATTTTTGATAGTCAAACTAAAGCTGTTGCAATCTACTCAGCCCAAACTTGACATCGTATCCGTACACACGTCTTGTTGAAAAGCAAATATTTAAACCGTGAATCGTTTATTTCGGCTCAAAAAGGCTCCTAAAAGCATTGATAAACATACCCAGAACAGGGAACAATCTGTCCAAACCCCACGAGCGTTACCAAAAAGAAAACCAAAGGAGAAACATACACTAACTGGTTTGTTGCGGTTATAAATTGCAGATCGAAGAAAAGTCGAAATCACACATTTTTTTTTAATTGAAAAAAAACAAACGGTCGAAATGACCAAGGATTTTTGCCAAGAATAAAAGTCGGTGGCAGTTGTGAATAAAAGCATTCTAACTCGTTATATTTCACACACTAACTCTTTGTTGCTATACACAACCCATGGAAAGTTTTCAGTGAAAATAATTATGTGGTTTGCCGGTAGCATTTTTAGGTTTGTTTACTCTGCTGATGACAAAGTCTGTAACGCCTGTATTCACGAAGTTTCTCGCGTTCAAAGTCAAAGAATATATAGATGGAAATCCTGATATCTGGCAAATTATTGAAGACAACACTTTATTTCCTGAAACAACAATTGGATTTCAGTTTAAGATCGATTATGTTCCTGTTAGTTTAGGTAATGTGAGGCACTGTCTGTCGTGTAACGTTTTAAAGTCTCTGTTTTCCTGGAAATTTTACCTTTCAATCTATTTATTCAATCTCGCACAAACAGTAAAAATGGAAACTGCATAAAAACTATATATTTGACCTGCAAAAGAAACATGTAGGTTAATTAGTTATTGGTGTAAAAACCATTTTAAAAATGTACCAGTTGCCCATTTGACGTTCAGAGACTCACTCATATACATGTAATGTTATAACAAGAAAAGACCATACTCCCAACTATTCCTGATCCTGTTCCTCGCCCTCCTCCCTCTTTCCCCAGTCTCACGTCCGCCCCCCCCCCCCCCCCCCACTCCCCCACCCCACCCCAGACCTCATCACAGCATCTAATCATATATACAGTTGTTTCTGGTTCTCTTTTTCTCTCTCTCCATATTTTGTTGCTTGTGTGTAAACTGCTTGACATGCAGTGTTTGTACCAAAGACTTACTTAGAGCTAGCCATGTGTATATATCTACCTTGCAGATGTATTTCCATATCAGAATTTTTTTTAACGTCTCTCATCGCTCCGCTATTTACTTAGTCGTGGCGCTAGAGTCAGCTTACTATAGCAATGCAAATACATGTACATATTGCACTAATTAGCGGTGACCTCTATGTGGAGATCTCTGCTGGACTATCGCCGTATCGGATCGGTTGATTTGCGCTTGTGTGCTAACACAGATTTGTCTTGCTTCAAACTTGGCAAACTTTCTTTGAACTTTGGCTTGTTTGTTTGTATGTTTGTTTGTTTGTTCAAACAGAATGATTCCTCGTGTAACTGTCGATTGACAGAAAAAAGAAACACGCCCTGTTTTACGCGAAAATAAAAAAACATTCGAAATAATGGATCTCGACAGCACTGTTATGACTACCTGCCCTTAAATTACATATCAAATAGAAGTATATAGACATTTGTGCTCAAACCTTTCAAAACAGTTAGCTTTGTGCTTTGATTAGCTACTTCTATAAATTTCACAAAATATGGTTGCAGCGGAAATTCGACCAGAAAATCGTCGTTGCTTTCCGATTTTTAAATCTGTCACGTTATATATGGATGAGCCACTGTCAACAACATGTGACTAAAATACTACTTGTTAAATTTTTAAGGAGTTTTCGTAATGAAAAAAAAGACAAACAAAACATTGGGAGAAAACAATGTATGAAAATGATTAAAGACTAAAATGGGGCATTCTATGCCAGACGTTCACAGCAGACTAGTCTTCGGACTCGTTCATATGCCGTGTATTTACTGCAGCGCAAAATTAGGATGTGATGTCTTTTTATAGAATTTAAATAATAAATTAATTCTACAGTACAAAATACATAACATTCAGGAAAGACACGAAAGGTTACGTACGGGACAGTATTTATAACGTGTTTATCCGACAGTTACGGTAGTAACTGCTCACTTCATCTGGCTTGGAAACGCTCTGAATCCTTTTCCATGCTAGCGGAAAACTTTTCTGCATGTAATACTGACCGCAAGTTTATAAAACAACATAACTTGAAATCTATGAGGAAAGCTCTGACGTTTTCTGTGATAAACGTGTTTGAACGAGCAGTATGAAGCAGTTCCCTGCAGAGTTATCTGAAGTGACGCCGAGCCGCCTTGTACAATTTGACAGAACTGTCCTTCTGTCTGTTACACTTCTCATTGAGCCAGGTTTCTACTTGTCTCCATATGACGTCACTATACTCACATTCAACAAGAGATGATCACAAAATGATGTCATTTGTGATGCTCAAACTATAGAAACCTGTTCGGTTCTAAATTTTTTTCAAACATGTATGTGTTTGTTTGCGTGTGTGTATGTGTGTGTGTGTGCGTGCGTGCGTGCGTGTGTGTGTGTGTGTGTTTGCAAGGTAAGTTATACATCGCCTCGGCAACAAGCCTCTAAAGCATCTGGATCATTCAGAATGATCACTATAAGTACAATACGTTCACCAACATGTATGGGGAAGCGTTGCATACTGTCGCATAGGTATGCTGTTATCTTTCTCAACAGATGTTTTCAACAAGTTCAATTTTGCGACTTTCACATCTTCTCCATGATTTGCTTCTGTTAAGCAAGTTTGGGACACAAAAGTAATGTATCACCTTCGGTGTCGGAATGAATGAGAGGAAACTAACGAAGATCTATGTGCATTTACAGTCGCAAAGGATGCCAAGAAAGCTTAACTGACGCTGGCAGTATTTATAAACGAGCAGAGAAGAAATGCAACAGATCCTTAAGGGAAATATCGCATTGAATGGGACGAGGAGAAAAAACATCCTCCGTTGTCAGATGCTTACCTTTCAGTATTCCGCCACGCCTATCTGTTACGAGCTCTGCGAGGATAAGTCACTGACGTCTCAGTAGCAGGCTTACAGACGACATGCTGATACGAGTGGTATTCTCCTTGGCAAGAACTGAGTGGCGACGTAACTTTGTTGTGCAACAAGGACCTCAAAATCTCATTTCCGACTCGGAACCTGGTCCGTGGAGAAACAAATTCGCGCGTGATTTTGTACGCAGATATTAGCACTAGAAACACGACGGACCGTCTGCACCGACGTCAGCCCACTAACGCATGTTCGGAGTTCGTGGGCATCAAACGGCGCAGACCTGTAGCAAATCGATTGTAGTCAAAGCCTCCCGCTATCGTGCGCGTTGGCTAACCATTGCGGTTGATGGAATGACCCCTTCGATGCCTCTGGTGAGGTCTGCGTATTAAAAGCTATGTTACACGATGCGATTCCAAACAGTCCACACAAGCGCTCTCCAGAGTGTGTTATGGACCTTATTCACGGCAGGCAAGTTGGCAACTCAGATAGAGGCGAGCACATCATAACGAATGGCTGCCAGTAATAATAATAATTATAATAATAATGTGTGGATTTATATAGCACCTTACCATGAGCTAAGACATGCTCAAGGCGCATACATAAACAACCATTACAATATACAATAACAGTCAATCACATCAAAGGTAACTTAATAAACTTAATAACATAGGAGTCAGACATTCACTTCAGGCATTCGAAAAACTTAGGTACAGCTTCACCGCTTAACCATAAAACTGGGGAGAGGGGGAGGAGAGACAGGAGGGTGGTAGGGGGCTTAGGCAAGCTAGTACAAAGAGAACAGTGAGGGGAGGAAGATGAAGAAACTTAGACAGGATTCGGGAACGATTTCAAGAAGAGGTGAGTTTTGAAAGCAGAGCGAAAGGTCGAGGGAGATGTAGAGTGACGAACAGAGGCGGGGAGGTCATTCCAGATAGAGGGAGCCTGATAAAAGAAAGAGTGTTCACCAAATTTTGTTTTAACTGTAGGGTCCTCCGGGAACCTGAGGATTCTTGTGTCTGCGGAAGAGCGTAGCTGTCTAGCGGGTGTGTAGATGCGCATGGGTTTAGAGAGATATTGAGGAAGGGATTCAGCGAAGTAATGGTAGCAAAGACAGGCAATTTTGTATTGGACTCTAGCACTAATGGGCAACCAGTGGAGAGAGCGGAAGAGAGGAGTGAGATGATCAGACTTTTTTGACTACAGATGAGTCGAGCTGCAGCATCTTGCACTCTTTGAAGTTTATCGGTGAGATATGCGGGACAGCCGGCAAGAAGGCCGTTGCAATAATCCAAGCGACTGAGATTAAGAGCACAGACTAGGATAGTAGTAGCTTGAGTAGTGAGAAGTTGTCTGATTTCGCTTATCTGTCTGAGTTGTATGTGTAAGAGGGTGAGAATATGATGTAGAAACTTGTCTAGACCACTGCAGTTAAACGCATTATCTCTTATTCCCATTCTAGTGTGTAGTGGATGGTAAACGCAGAGATATGTGAGGAGGCGTGTTTCGCGCACTCTGTGGCTGCCGTAGAGATGTGTGGGGTTCACGCAGCTCACACGTGGTTAAACGCCAGCTAGTATCCAATCTGACCAGCCAGTATTTGCGTGTTTTGAGATCACACCAAAATTGAGAGTTTATTCATTTAATATATCATGCACTGCTTTAGAAGTTTCGTTTGCGCCCGCTCACGCCCTCGTGATGGCTATTTAAAGCCCCTGCCTAAACAGCGCCAACACATGGGCAGAGACCAGAGACGAGATGAGACGAGAAGGAAAGAGATAGGACGAGAGACCAGAGAAAAAAGAACGAGCGACAGTCAGGATGGCAGAGCGAGAGGTCACGGGAAGGTCATTCCGGTGTACAGCTTTTATGCCTGCATTGCCCTGAATTGCCTTGTTACCATGAATAAAGACGGGGAAAACTGACGCCAAGCCTTGCTTGTCTGCTGACCACTCGAGGAGTCGAGGGAGAGAGGCACACTGCCTCTACACTTCCTGCCTGCATGCCCAGCTGGCCACATCAAAGGAACCCAGGGTCGGTCCTGCTGGAGGGGTAGAGAGAAGTCCAAACGTCTCTCTATAGCCCCACCCTGCGCCTAGGCCCACACCAAACAGGAACCCCTGTTTCATATGTATGCATATTTGCAAGTGTTTTGGACAAAGTCGGAAAGAGAGAGATGAGAGTCGAGAGTGACACCAAGGTTTTTGACTGATGGAACAAAGGCGACGTCAGCGTCTCCTACCCTGACCTACCAAGTACTAGATACTGCTGTGTGCCCATGTGCACGAATAATACAAAGTGTGAATCGGATATATTTTTATCGGTTCATTTTATTCCAGAGAACGAAGGTGCACACAATCCTGGATACAGATAGTTTGTCGCGATGTCAATCTGAACTTCAAGGCGTGCACGCAGGATGTAGCAACACAGCGTACATATATTCAAAGATTCAGAAATTAGTGTTAAATGATAATAACGATAACGATGCTCTGTACTTTTGTCTTTTCTGATGAAATTCTTATGATGGAATTTCACCCCCGGTGGTCGCTGTGCAGCGCCAAGTGACCAGTGTTACTTCTCGGTAGGAGAGACAATGTGGGTGAAGCACCTTGCCCAAGAATGCAACTCTGGGATGGTGCAGATTCGAACACCGCACCCATTAGCTGCAGGCGACTGCAGGTCAAACACTCTGCCTGCTCCGCTACATAGCCCCACAATGTTCGACGTTTTAAATATGTGGTTCTACCATTATAGGGAAATTTGACGAGTGATGTTCACCCACAATGTTTGAATTGTACATTTCATTTAAGCTTACATGCTTTTATAGAGAGTACATATTTTTAATGTGTATAAAAATCCGTAAACTTGTAATCAACTAATCATTGCATTAATCATAACGTTTGCGCTCACACACACACACACTGAAAACAGACAGATTGTTTCCGTTGAATAAATGAATGAATTCTAAATGAATTTAATTTCTACGGCCTATCAGCCTTTGTAGACTATTCAAGGCCGTTGATTACATTTAATCATTAATAGTTGCTTATCATGAAAGCAAGTCAAGCCACGAGTTCTCTAGTTATTCGCTTCTTATGAAAAGCATAGGAAGACGCGATGCGTTCCCGTTGAAAACTCATTAATCCACCTGCAAGGAGATACATTGCTCACAGAGCAGCAGTCATGTGAGCAGGAAAAGACAGAGGATACGATGCGGTGTTTGTTGCAAAAAAGCTACCGCGTAAATAATATTTTGATAGGGTCTGTAACACAACATGCGATTGCTGTGCAGGCCTCGCTTAAAAGCTAACAATGGCCGCCGTGTGAATAAGGTCTATTGTGGCAGCCAGTGGTGCTTCGCATTAGCGGAGCAAGAGCATCAGCAGAGCTCTACGATCAGGATATATATATATATATATATATATATATATATATATATATATATATATATATATATACATTTATGTATATTGGTCGTGTAGACAGCGTCAATGTAGAAATTGCGAAATCGCCTCATGAGATACGGCATCATTTTAGGCAAGCTATGTTACGTCTTAATGGCGATTTCTGTGCAGAGCCCCCCCCCCCCCCCCCCCCCCCCCCCTCATGGGTTGGGGGTAAGAATTGACCCACTGCGTCTCCCCATGTATTACTAGAAAAATCATGGTTTGACTAGCTCTTGCTTTAAGAAACTGTAATGATGTAACGTGATCAATAGGTTTACGTAGCCTACAGAGGCTGATAAGCCATAAAACTCCATCCATCTATCCTTGGAGGGCCCCATGAGATTTTTTTACCCTTCTGCAGTCGATCGGCCTGTTGAATCTATGGTTTAGGGAATTAATTTCAATTCTTTTACTTTTATCAGTTCCTCACAGCACCAGCACCGTTTGTCGATAAATACTGAGATTTAGTCTTTAAAGAGCTCAGGAGTCAGTCCAAAATAACGCTTCTTGCATCGATTGTACCGAACGGAGGTGAATTTGGCGAGAACAAAACTGCTGGACAGGAGCAATGCACTAAATGACGTCATACATAGTGAATCTGAACTCTGACCCTTGAAATGTGGCCCTCCACCACACAATGATGCGGCAGTCACCTTTTTCAAATTCTGAACTATGCACAAGGTTGTAAACGGGGAGACATTTCTCTCTACAACGACGCAAAACGATTGAAAGTAGGAGAGCTGATGACAA
>JAWQFJ010023107.1:0-2500 GCA_034096865.1 Theodoxus fluviatilis | reverse complement strand
GGAATGTAAACAGTGGGAAGGGAGACAACTGAGAGGTGCTCTCCCTTTTATAACATGCCTTGCAAAGTTGTCTCCTCTTTTTATGCTGTTGTTACAACATTTTAATGCCTGTCACTGAGATTAAATGGTTAATAAGAGCTCTTCCATTGTGGTTGGGAACTGCTTCACTCATAGGCATTGGAACTGCACTGTTCATAATCTCAGGATTATCATTTTTGGTTGTTTCTTTTAAAATCCTGTTTACAATACTTGAAACTGCCTTGTCCCCAAACCATCTAGCTTGTGATTCTGCATGCTCCTTGCCATATCTAAAGCAAGCTGCTTTGCAAATGGTTATTTTTCAGTGACTATCTTTGTTCCAGAAGAGAACGCTTTTTTTGGCAAGATTGAAAATATGACCCACGATTTGGCCTCCAACAACTTTCCGTTTCAAATAATAGTTACGCCTCATCTATATCATAAGTTAGATTTCCTTTAAAGACAAAAAAGGTTCCTATATCACCTCTAAAGTCTACAAGATTTCCTGATTGATCAGTGATTCTTATCATGATAGCTGAAATTATATTAGATTGATTAATAGGTAAGTAGATTGGTTGGTTTGGGGAAATATAAAGCAATGTTCCTGGGGAACAAATAGGGGAAAAGGCATATAACACATCTGAAGAGGTCCCATTGAGGGGAGGTTCAACCATCAAAAACATGAACTTTCATCAAAATACACAAAAATCACTTTTTTAGTTTGTCACGAGCTCTGTCCATTCATAAACGATGTCAGCAAGTTTCATTTACCAAATCTGTCTCTAAATACGTTTAAATACTTAAGTTATGCAAGATGGGTTTCAAAATAAATACCTCATTAAATATTCATAATTTAAAATGCTTGTATCTTGAAAACTACTCAACCGATTTTAATACTTTTTTCGCCATTTCGCAGCTTTTTGGATCCTTTTTGTAAGAACTGACATCACTCTGTGCATTCAAAACCTTCAATTTGATTGGTTCGCTTAACTATGGACCATATGGGAGAGGGAAGGAAGCAGCCAATCGGAGCGCAGCTTAGGGTGAGCCTAGAGCTGTTGGCACTTCCTCCTTCAACAAGCCATGCTTCCCTGCGATCGTGATTTCGACTCACTACTGCTGATTTTTCGACAGAAAACAAGCATATATGAAGGTATGTTCCCGTAAACTTGTAAATTTATAGTGTATTACTGATTTCTTGCATCAGATTGATGTAAATCAACAGATCGAGATCATTTTCAGCGGCCACGGAGCCGATCTCAACCGGCAAGTTGATTTGTTTACATTTGCCGAAGATGAATGTGCAGAGACTTGAGAGTGTATTCAGCTGATCTCTGCTGTACATCTCGCATTGCTTCTTTGAGAAATCTTTGTATTCAATGAACAGTAATGATGAAATGACTTCATATAGTTGGACTGGCTCTGAAACTACATATTGTATGTGATTGTTTTCAGGTCGAGGCCGCATCAACATGGGCAGAAGATGAAAAAGTAAATTTCATGGAAACCGATTCAAGGGGCCCTTGAAAAAGAGGAAGACTGCTGAAACTGAAGATGTGCCACAAACTGCTTCATCCCCAAAACTTGGTGAGGCAGCCTCTACATCCGCAGTGGGTAGGCCTCCTGGAGATGAACTGTATGGGTATAGACTGATGGATATTACTTTACTAGTAGACTTCATCAAGATCTCCCATGTAAAGAATGCAAGAACACTGCTTGCACTGTTTCTGAAGCAAGACAGGGGGTTTCCACCACTGTGACTTTCACATGTGACATTTGTGAAAATGTGTCTGTTCTGAAGTCCAGTGCTGAGGACACTAATCTTCGCTTTGCAGCTGCAACATTCAGCAATGGATGTCACTATCAGAAGGGGAAGAGGTTCCTCGAAAATATGAACATGCCTCCACCAGTTTGTGCTCAGACCTTTGCAAAGCAGAGAGACAAGATTGCTGCTGCCACAAAGGAAGTGGCAAAGAATACAATGAAAGTAGCAGCACAAGAACTGTCTAGTGGTGATGAAGCAACTGTGTCTTGTGATGGCACTTGGCAGAGACGGGTCTTTGTAAGCAAGAATGGTATTGCAACTGTACTTTCTGTGAATCCCAAAGGTCCTGCAAAAGTTCTGGATATCCATGTTTCCAGCAATTACTGTGATGCTTGTGCCAAGTCCAAAAAGAAATTGGGAGAGAGAGAGAGAGTTCAAGGATTGGCAACAAACACATGTAGAAAAATGCATGAAGAACCACGAAGGGTCCTCGGGGAGCATGGAACCAGCAGGTATGTTGGAGATTTTTAGAAGATCAGAACAGCAGTATGGCCTCAAATACACAGGCTACCTTGGGGATGGGGACAGAAGGGTGATGATGATTACCAGCCTGGGGGACACTGAATCTAGCAATCTTCATGTAAAGAGAATTTGATGGAGGTTTTCCAGTTTCATGTAATTCATGTTTTCGGTGAGAGGGCCAAATCACTGAACAAT
>JAWQFJ010023106.1:0-27500 GCA_034096865.1 Theodoxus fluviatilis | reverse complement strand
AGTTTTTAGCTGTGACTTGAAAGTCTGTATTGAAGGAGATTTCCTCAGTCTGCCTGGGATATCGTTCCAGAGTTTCGGTCCAGCATACGAGAATGCTCTTTCTCCAGATCTCTTGGTGTTGTAGCGTGGCACATGGAGTAATGACTGCGCCGAAGATCTGAGATCCCTCACAGGCTTATAAGTCTTGAGGAGCTCAACCAGATACAGCGGGGCCAAACCATTGACGCACTTGAACACATGACACAGTGTTTTGAACACAATACGTTGGTGGACAGGCAGCCAGTGTAGCTCTCGAAGGATGGGTGTTATGTGAGAACGACTAGGTGGACGTTTCACTATACGTGCTGCGGTGTTCTGCACCTGTTGAAGTCTTCGGAGATGTTCTTGGGTTTCACCTAGCAGAAGGCTATTGCAGTAATCAAGATTTGACATCACCAACGTCAATACAAGAGTTGTGGCCGATTTTTCAGTCAGGCATTGTCTGATACTTGAGATACGTCGGAGCTGCCAGTAGGAGGAAGAGATCGTTCTGCTTACGTGTGGCCCCATAGAAAAAAGCTCATCGATCTTTACGCCAAGATATGTCACACATCTCGACGAGGGGACCTCGACTCCCGAAATGGAGATGTTAGTTTCTTGGAACAACTGAACATGTGCCTTAGAACCAATGATGATGAATTCTGTTTTGTCTTCATTTAATTTCAGACGACTTTTCACCATCCATGTTTTCACATCGGTGCAACATCTCTCCATGGAAGCTTTTGCCGCAGCGAAAGAGTCTTTGTCAGGGTTCGAGGTTGTAAATATCATAGTATCATCTGCGTTAAGATGGAATGACAGATGATGACTATCAATCAGGGCACTCAGAGATTCCGTGTAGATGGAATATAGCAACGGTCCGAGAATTGACCCCTGAGGAACTCCACAGGTGATAACCACCTCACTCGAAGTCCCTCCTTCCACAACAATGGAGGGTTTCCTGCGGGGTCAGTTTTTTCAGGCCACAGCAGGACTTCCAAGGTTAAAAGGGTAAAGAGAGCTCACTACATCTTCAGAGAATGCTCATCTCTTACAAGCTGTGTGGTTAAGGCAGCTCACTTCATCTTCAGAGAATGATCATCTCTTACAAGCTGTGTGGTTAAGACAGCTCACTTCATCTTCATAGAATGCTCATCTCTTACAAGCTGTGTGGTTAAGACAGCTCACTTCATCTTCAGAGAATGATCACTTCTTACAAGCTGTGTGATTAAGACAGCTCACTTCATCTTCAGAGAATGCTCACCTCTTACAAGCTGTGTGGTTAAGACAGCTCACTTCATCTTCAGAGAATGATCACCTCTTCCAAGCTGTGTGGTTAAGACAGCTCACTTCATCTTCAGAGAATGATTACCTCTTACAAGCTGTGTGATTAAGGCAGCTCACTTCATCTTCAGAGAATGCTCATCTCTTACAAGCTGTGTGGTTAAGACAGCTCACTTCATCTTCATAGAATGCTCATCTCTTACAAGCTGTGTGGTTAAGACAGCTCACTTCATCTTCAGAGAATGATCACTTCTTACAAGCTGTGTGGTTAAGACAGCTCACTTCATCTTCAGAGAATGCTCATTTCTTACAAGCTGTGTGATTAAGACAGCTCACTTCATCTTCATAGAATGCTCACCTCTTACAAGCTGTGTGGTTAAGACAGCTCACTTCATCTTCAGAGAATGCTCATTTCTTACAAGCTGTGTGGTTAAGATAGCTCACTTCATCTTTAGAGAATGCTCACTTCTTACAAGCTGTGTGGTTAAGACAGCTCACTTCATCTTCAGAGAATGATCATACAAGCTGTGTGGTTAAGACAGCTCACTTCATCTTCAGAGAATGATCACCTCTTACAAGCTGTGTGATTAAGACAGCTCACTTCATCTTCAGAGAATGATCATACAAGCTGTGTGGTTAAGATAGCTCACTTCATTTTCAGAGAATGCTCATCTCTTACAAGCTGTGTGGTTAAGATAGCTCACTTCATCTTCAGAGAATGATGACTTCTTACAAGCTGTGTGGTTAAGATAGCTCACTACATCTTCAGAGAATGCTCACCTCTTACAAGCTGTGTGGTTAAGGCAGCTCACTTCATCTTCAGAGAATGCTCACCTCTTACAAGCTGTGTGGTTAAGACAGCTCACTACATCTTCAGAGAATGCTCACTTCTTACAAGCTGTGTGGTTAAGATAGCTCACTTCATCTTCAGAGAATGCTCACTTCTTACAAGCTGTGTGGTTAAGATAGCTCACTTCATCTTCAGAGAATGCTCACTTCTTACAAGCTGTGTGGTTAAGATAGCTCACTTCATCTTCAGAGAATGCTCACTTCTTACAAGCTGTGTGGTTAAGATAGCTCACTTCATCTTCAGAGAATGCTCACTTCTTACAAGCTGTGTGATTAAGACAGCTCACTTCATCTTCAGAGAATGATAACCTCTTACAAGCTGTGTGGTTAAGATAGCTCACTTCATCTTCAGAGAATGATCATACAAGGTGTGTGATTAAGATAGCTCACTTCATCTTCATAGAATGATTACTTCTTACAAGCTGTGTGGTTAAGACAGCTCACTTCATCTTCATAGAATGCTCACTTCTTACAAGCTGTGTGGTTAAGATAGCTCACTTCATCTTCATAGAATGCTCACTTCTTACAAGCTGTGTGGTTAAGACAGCTCACTTCATCTTCATAGAATGCTCACTTCTTACAAGCTGTGTGGTTAAGATAGCTCACTTCATCTTCAGAGAATGCTCACTTCTTACAAGCTGTGTGGTTAAGATAGCTCACTTCATCTTCACAGAATGATCACCTCTTACAAGCTGTGTGGTTAAGACAGCTCACTTCATCTTCAGAGAATGCTCATTTCTTACAAGCTGTGTGGTTAAGACAGCTCACTTCATCTTGAGAGAATGATCATACAAGCTGTGTGATTAAGATAGCTCACTTCATCTTCAGAGAATGATCATACAAGCTGTGTGGTTAAGATAGCTCACTTCATCTTCAGAGAATGCTCACTTCTTACAAGCTGTGTGGTTAAGATAGCTCACTTCATCTTCAGAGAATGCTCATTTCTTACAAGCTGTGTGGTTAAGATAGCTCACTTCATCTTCAGAGAATGATCATACAAGCTGTGTGGTTAAGATAGCTCACTTCATCTTCAGAGAATGCTCACTTCTTACAAGCTGTGTGGTTAAGATAGCTCACTTCATTTTCAGAGAATGATCACCTCTTACAAGCTGTGTGGTTAAGGCAGCTCACTTCATCTTCAGAGAATGCTCAGTTCTTACAAGCTGTGTGGTTAAGATAGCTCACTTCATCTTCATAGAATGATCACTTCTTACAAGCTGTGTGGTTAAGATAGCTCACTTCATCTTCATAGAATGATCACCTCTTACAAGCTGTGTGGTTAAGATAGCTCACTTCATCTTCAGAGAATGCTCACTTCTTACAAGATGTGTGGTTAAGATAGCTCACTTCATCTTCATAGAATGATCACCTCTTACAAGCTGTGTGGTTAAGATAGCTCACTTCATCTTCAGAGAATGCTCACTTCTTACAAGATGTGTGGTTAAGATAGCTCACTTCATCTTCAGAGGATGATCACTTCTTACAAGCTGTGTGGTTAAGATAGCTCACTTCATCTTCATAGAATGCTCACTTCTTACAAGCTGTGTGATTAAGACAGCTCACTTCATCTTCAGAGAATGATCATACAAGCTGTGTGGTTAAGATAGCTCACTTCATCTTCATAGAATGATCACTTCTTACAAGTTGTGTGGTTAAGATAGCTCACTTCATCTTCAGAGAATGCTCATCTCTTACAAGATGTGTGGTTAAGACAGATAGTTGGCTACTCACTGCATTGGTGGATGAGTGGATCATATTTGCATTGGTGTGTCTGTTGATTTGTCACAAACATGGCTCTACTAAATTTCTCCAATGAACCCACACACTTTTGTTGTAAGAATTCTTTCCACTTTTTTTTTCTAGGGATGGCACCAAACTTTCCAAAAGACAGGGGGATGTCCATGTAGAATTCTTCAAGGTGAGAATCCCAAGTTGGAGCCTGTCATGTGTGATGTTGTGTTGGCTTCCCTGTTGTGCTGGCTTCCCTGTTGTGTTATAATCAGCATTGTATGTGTGTTTTGCAAGGAAAGGTGTTTTCATTATCTGTGTGTGTGTTTTGCAAGGAAAGGTGTTTTCTTTATCTGTGTGTGTGTTTTGCAAGGAAAGGTGTTTTCATTATCTGTGTGTGTGTTTTGCAAGGAAAGGTGTTATAATCAGCATTGTGTGTGTGGTTTGCAAGGAAATGTGTTTTCATTATCTGTGTGTGTTTTGCAAGGAAAGGTGTTTTCATTATCTGTGTGTGTGTTTTGCAAGGAAATGTGTTTTCATTATCTGTGTGTGTTTTGCAAGGAAAGGTGTTTTCATTATCTGTGTGTGTGTTTTGCAAGGAAAGGTGTTTTCATTATCTGTGTGTGTGTGTTTTGCAAGGAAAGGTGTTTTCTTTATCTGTGTGTGTGTTTTGCAAGGAAAGGTGTTTTCATTATCTGTGTGTGTGTTTTGTAAGGAAAGGTGTTATAATCAGCATTGTGTGTGTGGTTTGCAAGGAAATGTGTTTTCATTATCTGTGTGTGTTTTGCAAGGAAAGGTGTTTTCATTATCTGTGTGTGTGGTTTGCAAGGAAATGTGTTTTCATTATCTGTGTGTGTTTTGCAAGGAAAGGTGTTATAATCAGCATTGTGTGTGCTTTGCAAGGAAAGGTGTTTTCATTATCTGTGTGTGCTTTGCAAGGAAAGGTGTTATACTCAGCATTGTGTGTGCTTTGCAAGGAAATTGGAGAATGCAAGAGTTGGAGGAGGGTGGCTGGAAAACTGCAGAAGGTCATGGAAGGAGGCCGATTCACAAAGCTTGCTGTCAACTCTGACCTTTGCTCTGTCTCAAGGAGAAGGGGTTCCTCCCTGAAGCGGTGACAGGCTTCCTGACCAAAGTGGGAGGAGGCTTCCACTACCACCACCCCGATGAGCCCCTCGGCCTGACTGTCAGGGAGCTGGTGCACAAGGTAGTGATGTGACCTGTGCTGTCATTACTGTGGCAACACTTAACAATTTGTCTCCTGTAGATGGTAAATTTTGCATGCGTGTGTGTGTATGTGTGTGTTTGTGTGTGTGTGTGTGTGTGTGTATGTATGTATGTGTTTGTGAGTGTGTGTGTGTTTGTGTTGAGAAGTTGAGATACCCAGACCCATCCTTACTGATCTTCCCTGAGTGGTTGACTCCCTCCATTGCCAGCTGTTTCTCCACCACCCTGCCTGGCCAACTGTCAGTTGCCAGGCAACGGGTGGAACTTGTCAACTTAGGGCTGAAGATCTCAGTGGTGCCTGTGTTGTCAAAGCCATTAGTTTTCCTCTGAGACTCCTGGCATCAGTCATTAACTGGCGCAAGCTGTAGGAGTGCGGGAAGTCTCCAAGTGAACTGAGTGATTGCCTCAGAAATGGCAGGCTGTAAACTCCTGTGGAGGAAAATCCCCTGACTGTGTTTGTGTCTCCAGTTCTCACTGGAGCTGGTTCGGTGCCAGAGTGGCAGACTGTAAACTCCTGTGGAGGAAAATTACCTGACTGTGTTTGTGTCTCCAGTTCTCACTGGAGCTGGTTCGGCGCCAGAGTGGCAGGCTGTAAACTCATGTGGAGGAAAATTACCTGACTGTGTTTGTGTCTCCAGTTCTCACTGGAGCTGGTTCGGCGCCAGAGTGGCAGGCTGTAAACTCATGTGGAGGAAAATTACCTGACTGTGTTTGTGTCTCCAGTTCTCACTGGAGCTGGTTCGGCGCCAGAGTGGCAGGCTGTAAACTCATGTGGAGGAAAATTACCTGACTGTGTTTGTGTCTCCAGTTCTCACTGGAGCTGGTTCGGCGCCAGAGTGGCAGGCTGTAAACTCATGTGGAGGAAAATTACCTGACTGTGTTTGTGTCTCCAGTTCTCACTGGAGCTGGTTCGGCGCCAGAGTGGCAGACTGTAAACTCCTGTGGAGGAAAATTACCTGACTGTGTTTGTGTCTCCAGTTCTCACTGGAGCTGGTTCGGCGCCAGAGTGGCAGGCCGTAAACTCCTGTGGAGGAAAATCCCCTGACTGTGTTTGTGTCTCCAGTTCTCACTGGAGCTGGTTCGGCGCCAGAGTGGCAGGCTGTAAACTCATGTGGAGGAAAATTACCTGACTGTGTTTGTGTCTCCAGTTCTCACTGGAGCTGGTTCGGTGCCAGAGTGGCAGACTGTAAACTCCTGTGGAGGAAAATTACCTGACTGTGTTTGTGTCTCCAGTTCTCACTGGAGCTGGTTCGGCGCCAGAGTGGCAGACTGTAAACTCATGTGGAGGAAAATTACCTGACTGTGTTTGTGTCTCCAGTTCTCACTGGAGCTGGTTCGGCGCCAGAGTGGCAGGCTGGAGCCAGAGTGGCTGAAGAAAGCCAACAGATTGCACCTGAGGAGGAAGCTGGGGTCAGACCAGAGGTCAGAGGTCATCCAACAGTTCAGGGACCTCTTGACTGGACATTTCTCTGACAGGTAATGTCAGCATGACCTTGCCTGGGCTTGAACTTGTGTGATGGTTTCCATGATCATCATCATCATCATCATCATCATCATCATCATCATCATCATCATCATCATTATCATCATTGTAATCTGTGCAACTGCCAACTTTTCAGTGGGAGACTTGCATACAGAATACATTCGTTTTCCATCCAGACTTACCAGTAGACAAAGTATCACTAGTTGTCTACTGGTAAGTATGTCAGGAAAACATAGAAATTAGTTTAAATTTCTTCAAGTTTTCCATCCAGATTTACCAGTAGACAACTAGTGATACTTTGTCTACTGGTAAGTATGTCAGGAAAACATAGAAACTAGTTTAATTTCTTCAAATGACACAGCTTAAATGATCTTGAACCCAAATGGTGGACAACACATAGATAATTAGACAGAGCTGAGAGGGTGAAAAGAGATGCTTGCATACCAATTTTTCTGACAATATGAGCTGAGTATGTTGTGTTGTTTTGTCCTATTGTGTTGTATGGATCCTAATGCTTCCTGTTCTTGTTGAAAATCTTCAACTGATGATAATCCTCACTTTGCACAGCTACTGCACAGGAAACTGCACAGTGGGCGGGCGCCTGACACTGCATGCTGACTTGTTGTTTGACAGGGAGGATTTATGGCAGGCCTGGAGTGATGCATATCTGGGTCAAATCCTTGACTGGACTCTCACTGATGTAAGTCATTTGCCTGCTCCTTGATAGCTCCTCCTTGCTGCCTGCTCCTTGCTGCCTGCTCCTTGCTGCCTGCTCCTTGCTGCCTGCTCCTTGCTGCCTGCTCCTTGATAGCTCCTCCTTGCTGCCTGCTCCTTGCTGCCTGCTCCTTGCTGCCTGCTCCTTGCTGCCTGCTCCTTGATAGCTCCTCCTTGCTGCCTGCTCCTTGCTGCCTGCTCCTTGCTGCCTGCTCCTTGCTGCCTGCTCCTTGCTGCCTGCTCCTTGCTGCCTGCTCCTTGCTGCCTGCTCCTTGCTGCCTGCTCCTTGATAGCTGCTCCTTGCTGCCTGCTCCTTGCTGCCTGCTCCTTGCTGCCTGCTCCTTGCTGCCTGCTCCTTGCTGCCTGCTCCTTGCTGCCTGCTCCTTGCTCCCAGTTCCTTGCTGCCTGCTCCTTGCTGCCTGCTCCTTATTGCCTGCTCCTTGCTGCCTGCTCCTTGCTGCCTGCTCCTTGCTGCCTGCTCCTTGATAGCTTCTCCTTGCTGCCTGCTCCTTGATAGCTTCTCCTTGCTGCCTGCTCCTTGATGCCTGCTCCTTGATGCCTGCTCCTTGCTGCCTGCTCCTTGCTGCCTGCTCCTTGATAGCTTCTCCTTGCTGCCTGCTCCTTGATAGCTTCTCCTTGCTGCCTGCTCCTTGCTGCCTGCTCCTTGCTGCCTGCTCCTTGCTGCCTGCTCCTTGCTGCCTGCTCCTTGCTGCCTGCTCCTTGCTGCCTGCTCCTTGCTGCCTGCTCCTTGCTCCCAGTTCCTTGCTGCCTGCTCCTTGCTGCCTGCTCCTTATTGCCTGCTCCTTGCTGCCTGCTCCTTGCTGCCTGCTCCTTGCTGCCTGCTCCTTGATAGCTTCTCCTTGCTGCCTGCTCCTTGATAGCTTCTCCTTGCTGCCTGCTCCTTGATGCCTGCTCCTTGATGCCTGCTCCTTGCTGCCTGCTCCTTGATAGCTTCTCCTTGCTGCCTGCTCCTTGATAGCTTCTCCTTGCTGCCTGCTCCTTGATGCCTGCTCCTTGCTGCCTGCTCCTTGCTGCCTCCTCCTTGATGCCTGCTCCTTGATGCCTGCTTCTCGCAGCCTGCTCCTTGCTGCCTGCTCCTTGCTGCCTGCTCCTTGCTGCGTGCTCCTTGCTGCCTGCTCCTTGCTGCCTGCTCCTTATTGCCTGCTCCTTGCTGCCTGCTCCTTGCTGCCTGCTCCTTGATGCCCGCTCCTTGCTGCCTGCTCCTTGCTGCCTGCTCCTTGCTGCCTGCTCCTTGCTGCCTGCTCCTTGCTGCCTGCTCCTTGATGCCTGCTCCTTGCTGCCTGCTCCTTGCTGCCTGCTGCTTAATGCCTGCTCCTTGCTACCTGCTCCTTGCTGCCTGCTCCTTGCTGCCTGCTCCTTGATGCCTGCTCCTTGCTGCCTGCTCCTTGCTGCCTGCTCCTTGCTGCCTGCTCCTTGCTGCCTGCTCCTTGATTCTGGTTCCTTGCTGCCTGCTCCTTGCTGCCTGCTCCTTGCTGCCTGCTCCTTGCTGCCTGCTCCTTGCTGCCTGCTCCTTGATGCCCGCTCCTTGATGCCTGCTCCTTGCTGCCTGCTCCTTGCTGCCTGCTCCTTGATGCCTGCTTCTTGCTGGCTGCCCTTGCTGCCTGCTCCTTGCTGGCTGCCCTTGCTGCCTGCTCCTTGCTGCCCTTGCTGCCTGCTCCTTGCTGCCTGCTCCTTGCTGCCTGCTCCTTGCTGCCTCCTCCTTGATGCCTGCTCCTTGATGCCTGCTTCTCGCTGCCTGCTCCTTGATGCCTGCTCCTTGCTGCCTGCTCCTTGCTGCGTGCTCCTTGCTGCCTGCTCCTTGCTGCCTGCTCCTTATTGCCTGCTCCTTGCTGCCTGCTCCTTGCTGCCTGCTCCTTGCTGCCCGCTCCTTGCTGCCTGCTCCTTGCTGCCTGCTCCTTGCTGCCTGCTCCTTGCTGCCTGCTCCTTGCTGCCTGCTCCTTGCTGCCTGCTCCTTGCTGCCTGCTCCTTGCTGCCTGCTCCTTGCTGCCTGCTGCTTAATGCCTGCTCCTTGCTACCTGCTCCTTGCTGCCTGCTCCTTGCTGCCTGCTCCTTGATGCCTGCTCCTTGCTGCCTGCTCCTTGCTGCCTGCTCCTTGCTGCCTGCTCCTTGATTCTGGTTCCTTGCTGCCTGCTCCTTGCTGCCTGCTCCTTGCTGCCTGCTCCTTGCTGCCTGCTCCTTGCTGCCTGCTCCTTGCTGCCTGCTCCTTGATGCCCGCTCCTTGATGCCCGCTCCTTGCTGCCTGCTCCTTGCTGCCTGCTCCTTGATGCCTGCTTCTTGCTGGCTGCCCTTGCTGCCTGCTCCTTGCTGGCTGCCCTTGCTGCCTGCTCCTTGCTGCCCTTGCTGCCTGCTCCTTGCTGCCTGCTCCTTGCTGCCTGCTCCTTGCTGCCTGCTCCTTGATAGCTGCTCCTTGCTGCCTCTTCCTTGATGCCTGCTTCTTGATGCCTGTTCCTTGCTGCCTGCTCCATGCTGCCTGCTCCTTGCTCCCAGTTCCTTGCTGCCTGTTCTTTGTTGCCTGCTCCTTGATACTTGTTCCTTGATGCTTGTTCGTTGATGCTTGCTTCTTGATACCTGGTCAACGCTCTTATATCCAGTCCCTGTATACAACTGAAGATAAATATTTTAGTTCCTAAACCTTTTTTCAAACTCCAGAAATTCATCATTGTATCAACGACGGCATTCCTTGTAGGCTGGGTAGAATTTTTTTAAAGTTTATTGTGCATGAGCAGTATAAGGAAGACATTATACGTTCATTTTGCTGTTGACGATGATTCCCTTCTGTCTTCTGTAAGACCTGGTACTTGTGCACTGTGAGTGCTGGAACTGTGCACTATGAGTGCTGGTACTTGTGCACTGGGAGTGCTGGAACTGTGCACTATGAGTGCTGGTACTTGTGCACTATGAGTGCTGGAACTGTGCACTGTGAGTGCTGGAACTGTGCACTGTGAGTGCTGGAACTGTGCACTGTGAGTGCTGGAACTTGTGCACTATGAGTGCTGGAACTGTGCACTATGAGTGCTGGTACTTGTGCACTATGAGTGCTGGTACTTGTGCACTGTGAGTGCTGGAACTGTGCACTATGAGTGCTGGTACTTGTGCACTATGAGTGCTGGTACTTGTGCACTATGAGTGCTGGTACTGTGCACTGTGAGTGCTGGTACTTGTGCACTATGAGTGCTGGTACTTGTGCACTATGAGTGCTGGAACTGTGCACTGTGAGTGCTGGAACTGTGCACTGTGAGTGCTGGAACTTGTGCACTATGAGTGCTGGAACTGTGCACTATGAGTGCTGGTACTTGTGCACTATGAGTGCTGGAACTGTGCACTGTGAGTGCTGGTACTTGTGCACTGTGAGTGCTGGAACTGTGCACTGTGAGTGCTGGAACTGTGCACTGTGAGTGCTGGAACTTGTGCACTATGAGTGCTGGAACTGTGCACTATGAGTGCTGGAACTGTGCACTGTGAGTGCTGGTACTTGTGCACTGTGAGTGCTGGAACTGTGCACTGTGAGTGCTGGTACTTGTGCACTATGAGTGTTGTTACTTGTGCACTGTGAGTGCTGGTACTTGTGCACTATGAGTGCTGGTACTTGTGCACTATGAGTGCTGGTACTTGTGCACTGTAAGTGCTGGAACTGTGCACTGTGAGTGCTGGAACTTGTGCACTATGAGTGTTGTTACTTGTGCACTGTAAGTGCTGGAACTGTGCACTATGAGTGCTGGTACTTGTGCACTGTGAGTGCTGGAACTGTGCACTGTGAGTGCTGGTACTTGTGCACTGTAAGTGCTGGAACTGTGCACTATGAGTGATGGTACTTGTGCACTATGAGGCTGTGTACTTGTGCACTGGGAGTGCTGGAACTGTGGCACTGTGAGTGCTGGAACTGTGCACTGTGACGTGCTGGAACTGTGCACTGTGAGTGCTGGTACTTGTGCACTGGTGAGTGCTGGAACTGTGCACTGTGATGCTGGAACTGTGCACTGTGAGTGCTGGAACTGTGCACTGTGAGTGCTGGAACTTGTGCACTATGAGTGCTGGAACTGTGCACTATGAGTGCTGGTACTTGTGCACTATGAGTGCTGGTACTTGTGCACTGTGAGTGCTGGAACTGTGCACTATGAGTGCTGGTACTTGTGCACTATGAGTGCTGGTACTTGTGCACTATGAGTGCTGGTACTGTGCACTGTGAGTGCTGGTACTTGTGCACTATGAGTGCTGGAACTTGTGCACTATGAGTGCTGGTACTTGTGCACTGTGAGTGCTGGTACTTGTGCACTGTGAGTGCTGGTACTTGTGCACTATGAGTGCTGGTACTTGTGCACTATGAGTGCTGGTACTTGTGCACTATGAGTGCTGGTACTTGTGCACTGTGAGTGCTGGAACTGTGCACTATGAGTGCTGGTACTTGTGCACTGTGAGTGCTGGTACTTGTGCACTGTGAGTGCTGGTACTGTGCACTGTGAGTGCTGGTACTTGTGCACTATGAGTGTTGTTACTTGTGCACTGTAAGTGCTGGAACTGTGCACTATGAGTGCTGGTACTTGTGCACTGTGAGTGCTGGAACTGTGCACTATGAGTGCTGGTACTTGTGCACTGTAAGTGCTGGTACTTGTGCACTGTAAGTGCTGGAACTGTGCACTGTGAGTGCTGGAACTGTGCACTGTGAGTGCTGGTACTTGTGCACTATGAGTGCTGGTACTTGTGCACTATGAGTGCTGGTACTTGTGCACTATGAGTGCTGGAACTGTGCACTGTGAGTGCTGGTACTTGTGCACTATGAGTGTTGTTACTTGTGCACTGTAAGTGCTGGAACTGTGCACTATGAGTGCTGGTACTTGTGCACTGTGAGTGCTGGAACTGTGCACTATGAGTGCTGGTACTTGTGCACTGTAAGTGCTGGTACTTGTGCACTGTGAGTGCTGGAACTGTGCACTATGAGTGCTGGTACTTGTGCACTGTGAGTGCTGGTACTTGTGCACTGGGAGTGCTGGTACTTGTGCACTATGAGTGCTGGTACTTGTGCACTGTGAGTGCTGGTACTTGTGCACTATGAGTGTTGTTACTTGTGCACTGTGAGTGCTGGAACTGTGCACTGTGAGTGCTGGTACTTGTGCACTGTGAGTGCTGGAACTGTGCACTATGAGTGCTGGTACTTGTGCACTATGAGTGCTGGTACTTGTGCACTGGGAGTGCTGGAACTGTGCACTGTGAGTGCTGGAACTGTGCACTGTGAGTGCTGGAACTGTGCACTGTGAGTGCTGGTACTTGTGCACTGTGAGTGCTGGAACTGTGCACTGTGAGTGCTGGAACTGTGCACTGTGAGTGCTGGTACTTGTGCACTGTGAGTGCTGGAACTGTGCACTGTGAGTGCTGGAACTGTGCACTGTGAGTGCTGGAACTGTGCACTGTGAGTGCTGGAACTGTGCACTGTGAGTGCTGGAACTGTGCACTGTGAGTGCTGGTACTTGTGCACTGTGAGTGCTGGAACTGTGCACTGTGAGTGCTGGAACTGTGCACTATGAGTGCTGGTACTTGTGCACTGTGAGTGCTGGTACTTGTGCACTATGAGTGCTGGTACTTGTGCACTGTGAGTGCTGGAACTGTGCACTATGAGTGCTGGTACTTGTGCACTATGAGTGCTGGTACTTGTGCACTGGGAGTGCTGGAACTGTGCACTGTGAGTGCTGGAACTGTGCACTGTGAGTGCTGGAACTGTGCACTGTGAGTGCTGGTACTTGTGCACTGGGAGTGCTGGAACTGTGCACTGTGAGTGCTGGTACTTGTGCACTGTGAGTGCTGGAACTGTGAGTGCTGGAACTGTGCACTGTGAGTGCTGGTACTGTGCACTGTGAGTGCTGGAACTGTGCACTGTGAGTGCTGGTACTTGTGCACTATGAGTGTTGTTACTTGTGCACTGTAAGTGCTGGAACTGTGCACTATGAGTGCTGGTACTTGTGCACTGTGAGTGCTGGAACTTGTGCACTGTGAGTGCTGGAACTGTGCACTGTGAGTGCTGGTACTGTGCACTGTGAGTGCTGGAACTGTGCACTGTGAGTGCTGGTACTGTGCACTGTGAGTGTTGTTACTTGTGCACTGTGAGTGCTGGAACTGTGCACTGTGAGTGCTGGTACTGTGCACTGTGAGTGCTGGTACTTGTGCACTGGGAGTGCTGGAACTGTGCACTGTGAGTGCTGGAACTGTGCACTGTGAGTGCTGGAACTGTGCACTGTGAGTGCTGGTACTTGTGCACTGGGAGTGCTGGAACTGTGCACTGTGAGTGCTGGAACTGTGCACTATGAGTGCTGGTACTTGTGCACTGGGAGTGCTGGTACTTGTGCACTGTAAGTGCTGGCACTGTGCACTGTGAGTGCTGGAACTGCTGGCAGACTTGTAGCACCCAGGGTTGACATGATTTTGACAAGAACTCTCCTCATACTTGCTTGATATGAAAGGATGGAATAATTAAAAGACCATTTTTAGGTGCACCTTATATTTTATGCCTTGTGCAAAGACTGCATAAATTTGTTTTTATTTATGTATGTACTCATCCCCAATATGATTGATAATGTCCGATGTAAGAATGAAAAGTTTCTAAGAATGAGTGTACGCTTTACATCAGTACAGATCTGTGTCTTAAACTCCAGAATTCATTAACAGCTGGACCCCTTGGTGAGATGAGCACCTTAGGGAGGTCAGACCCTCAGGCCTTCTGTTGACAAAGGCCAGTTGTAGTCATTTGTTTTGTTGTCTTTCAGGAGGATAGGTACATAAACAAGCAACAAGTCTTGTGGGGTTCTCTTGCTCTAATGCTGGGATGTTGGAATAAACATACCCAAAAAGTCGCCCTGGGTGGACTGAAATGGCACCATGTTTCTTAACTCTGAAGTCCCTGTGGCACCTTTCTCCACCCTTGAGGGTATTACCGTTCCGCCCTTCTCCGCCCATCTTAGACTACTTTTTATAGCTTCCTTGCAAGACAGGCAATTAAACTGTCCATCTACATTACAGGCAATTAAGCTGCCCATCTACATTACAGGAATTTAAGAGCTGACCTATGAAAAGTAGCCTAATAAGGTCTGAACAGGAATACCATCAAGGGTGGAGAAAGACACTACAGGAACTTAAGAGGTAACTGACATTGCTTTCCCCACTAGAAAGTCAATGTGATTATGCCCACCCCTCTCTTCCATTTGCAATATTTATAGTAATGACATGGGGTCACTTTTGTAGGCTGATCAAGAGATTTTATGCACATCCATATTTTGGCAGTAGTCTCAAGTCTATTCCATGCATGAAATTCCTAGGTCTGGTTGCCATGGTTACAGGACAGGGTGACCAGCCTTGGAGACCTGCTGGAGGTGGACTGGCGCTTCCTGTGGGTGACACCCAGTGAGAAAGAGACGCAGAGCCTGGGCGCTGCCCACGGCAACCTCGCCCAGATCCTGTCTGGCTCTCTGGCCTCACTGGAGGCTCTGCACAGCCTCTCTCTTGAAGACCTGGGGCTGGTGCTCAGGCAGGAGAGTGGGCGCTGCCACGTCAAGTATGGCCTCTACATGAAGATCCTCCGCCAGGCACTGAGTGGTCTCAAGGTGAGACAGAGCTGCAGAGGACAGAGAAGCAGGACCATCACTCCAACTAACAGACATAGATGGACAGATGACTGGTTGGATGGGCAGATGGTTCAATTGATGAGCAGACATGGAGACAGATGGATGCACAGACATACAGACATACAAACATACTGACAGACATACAGACAGACATACAGACAGACATACAGACAGACATACAGATAGACAGACATACAGATAGACAGACATACAGATAGACAGACATACAGATAGACATGAAGATAGACAGATGTACAGATGGACAGACATACAGATAGACAGATAGACAGACTGAGGCAGAGAGACACAGAAAATGGCACAGAGAGCTAATGTGTATACCAGTATCGAGTGTATGTAATGCATGATTATTTGTGTATGTATCATTGAATGCATGAGTATTTGTCTGTGTATCATTGTATTGATGAGTATATGTCTGTGAATCATTGTTTGCATTAGTTTATGTGTCTCTCTGTATGTAACATTGTTTGTATGAGTTTGTGTGTGTGTGTGTGTGTGTGTGTGTGTGTATAATTGTTGGCATGAGTGTATATCAGTGTATGTATCTTTCTTTACTTGAGTAAATATTTGTGTATGTATCATTGTATGTATGACTATATGTCTATCTGTGTATGCATCTCTCTCTCTCTCTCTCTCTCTCTCTCTCTCTCCTTCTTGACAAAAACTGATTCAGATGACATAATCGTGTGCTTGAACTTGTTGAAGTTTTATTCTAATGGGTTGTTGGCAAAATAAAACCAAAGTCAAAGTCTCTCTCTCTCTCTCTTTTCCTGTGCATGTCCCTCACTCTGTCTGTCTGCCTGCCTGTCTGTATGTCTGTCTGCTTGCCTGTCTGTCTGTCTGCCTGCCTGTCAGCCTATCTGTCTGTTTGCCTGCCTGTCTGTCAGTCTGTCTGTCAGTCTGCCTGCCTGCCTGTCAGTCTGTCTGTCTGTCTGTCTATCTGTGTGTCTGTCTGTCTGTGTGTCTGTCTGTCTGTCTGCCTGTCTGTCTGCCTGCCTGTCTGTGTGTCGGTCTGTGTGTCTGTCTGTCTGTCTGTCTCTCCGTCTCTCTGTCTGTCTGTCTGTCTATCTGTCTGTCTGTCTGTCTCTCTGACTGTCTATCTGTCTGTCTGTCTGTCTGTCAGTCTGTCTGTTTTAGACAAACTGGAAGGGAAGTTCCTGTAAAGGATATTACTTGAGTTTTTGTTTTGGCATGTCATGGATGTTGAACCCACATGACTGCCGCCACACAGGGAAGGTGCAAGGAACAAGCTCACTAGAACCTGATGACAAGTATACGCTGGTGCGTGAGAGATTTACACTTTATCCAGGTGTAAGGGAAAGTGGGTCTCAGACACCCTTGTTTTCTTTTTTATTTTTCATGAAAAGATACATCAAGTTAAACAGAGTAAACAAACTGAGGTCATTAAAATTCTCCAAAACATACAGACTTCTTTTGTATTCACAAAACTAAATATGTCAAATCAATTTCATATCTTATGGCGGGCTTCCGTGCTCTTGGGGCAGTAAGGTCCAGGAGGTCGGGGCATTAGGCCCCAACCTAAACAACTTATATTGGTAAGTTTCATCTCATCTGAAATGAAGGAAATAACTTATAAATGCACAAACTCACACAGGAGGAGAAGCAAATTCCATATTTCTCATTTTAATGTAAATTTTTCTGCTATTCCACAAAAGCAAGGTACAGAATGACGTGATGCAGCCTCGATGCCCTATCCTTAGGCCCCCTGTGGGTTGGGGGTGAGAATAGACCCACCCTGTGAGTTGGGGGTGAGAATAGACCCACCCTGTGGGTTGGGGGCAAGAATAGACCCACCCTGTGGGTTGGGGGTGAGAATAGACCCACCCTGTGGGTTGGGGTGAGAATAGACCCACCCTGTGGGTTGGGGTAGGAATAGACCCACCCTGTGGGTTGGGGGTGAGAATAGACCCACCCTGTGGGTTGGGGGTGAGAATAGACCCACCCTGTGGGTTGGGGGTGAGAATAGACCCACCTGTGGGTTGGGGGTGAGAATAGACCCACCTGTGGGTTGGGGGTGAGAATAGACCCACCTGTGGGTTGGGGGTGAGAATAGACCCACCTGTGGGTTGGGGGTGAGAATAGACCCCCTGTGGGTTGGGGGTGAGAATAGACCCCCTGTGGGTTGGGGGTGAGAATAGACCCACCTGTGGGTTGGGGTGAGAATAGACCCACCCTGTGGGTTGGGGTGAGAATAGACCCACCCTGTGGGTTGGGGGTGAGAATAGACCCACCCTGTGGGTTGGGGTGAGAATAGACCCACCCTGTGGGTTGGGGTGAGAATAGACCCACCCTGTGGGTTGGGGGTGAGAATAGACCCACCCTGTGGGTTGGGGGTGAGAATAGACCCACTGAGTTTCCCTACTTGATTCGTAAGTGGCGAATAACTAGGGACACCGTGACTGGATATGCGCTTACTCTAGTTTAAATTATTTCATGATTAATGGTCCCCCTGTGGGTTGGGGGTTACAAGAATTGGCCCACCACGTAACCCTACGCGATTGGTAAGTGGCAAATAAATAGGGACATAGTAACTTGACTGATCTCAATCTTACTTTGATAGGTTATTGCGAGAAATGGCTTTACATAGCCTTCAAAGGCTGATAGGCCGTAAAACCCCATCCATCCATCCATCCATCATGATTAATGGCCTTACATAGCCTATAATGGCTGATAGGCCGTAAAACTCCATCCATCCATCCATCCATCCATCCATTCATCCATCCATCCCTATTTGTAGGCCCTGACAGTGCAAGCCCAGCCCTGGGTGTGTTATTGGAGCAACAGCGCAAGCCCAGCACTCAGTAGGCTCTGCCTGTGGCAGAACCATTCACCAACTCTGGTGGTCTTGTATTTGCAATGATGTTTAAACCAGTGAAGAACCACAGACATGTAAACTTCTATGACAAATTTGGAAATAAAATTTGAACTTGTTTCAAATGATAAAAATTGATGCAAGTTCACAGATAAGAGCAATTTGCCTCAGGTTTTAGACTCTTGTGGTTCCTGGAGCCTATGATAAAAGTATACAGAAGCCACAGACCCTGCATAGCAAAACCACCCTTCCTTTTCCACTTGTTGACAGTGTAGGGCAATCCAGTAAGCTGCATATGATACCATTCATCAAACAAAGTGTATGGTTTCCATTTATTTCCTCTTATTTTTTATTTACTTATGGTAGAAAGCATTGTTTTCTTGACAAAATGCCACACAATCTGATACAGAAAATCAAAAGGCAACAGGCACCAACTCATATTGCCGACATTTTCTGGAAAAATAAACTGAACAGAACTAAGAAAGACATCATATTTGAGTAGAGGTGTATGTGTGTTTCATCAGTCCAGCTTTAATTGTCTTGCTGACTTAAAACTATTTTCATTTTAAATACAAAATGCTAAAATGCACATTAAGCCCCACCACATTTTAATTGACTCTCATGGACTTTCCCTTTCTCATTCTAGACTAATAACAGGTATGTAAGTTTTAACTGTCAGAGCTGAAATACAATCAAACGTTATCGTTATGAACAGACCAATGACTTTTTTTTTTAAAGAAGAAATGAAGATCACTGTAAAAGCCAAATTTCCTCTTCAATTCTTTGCAGAAATTTCACTCCAAAGCAGTACATAATACATGAAGTATATTAACACGAAACATCACAAAACTAACCATGGTATAGGACAGCGCATGGTGCAATTCTCGAGTTCCGTTGTTGATCACGAAGTGCACATCAAACTTAGAATGTGTGTGAGGTCTAAGAGGCAAAGTTATTTGGATTTGCAACATGATAGCACAAGAGTGGTGTTAAAAAAACTCGTGCTGTGACTGACCTATTTCCAGCTAGATCAAAAACCAACGTCTATCTCGAGAGAAAGTTTCAGAAACTCACTCAGATTTCCCTTACTTATCATTGACGTTGACAACCACATAAACGGAACACGGCTGTCAGAAAGGGCGGGAACACAGAACATGGAAAATAATTATGTATGCTTAAATTCTATCGCTGACCTTTTTTAACACATACATTGCTGGTTACATCATGAGAGAGAGAGAGAGAGAGAGAGAGAGAGAGAGAGAGAGAGAGAGAGAGAGAGAGAGAGAGAGAGAGAGAGAGAGAGAGAGAGAGAGAGAAAAGAGAAGAGAGTTGTCTCCCCTTTGACCGCACTGCACAGCTCAGGCAGTCAAATCTCCATCAATCACTCAAGGCAGCTGCTTGAGCTGAGGGCATAACGCATCCAGATTACCAATGTTTATGTGTGAGGGGCAAAGGTGACCGGCATTTTTCTTCTGCTGTGTGAGCGACACCTGACACCTCGCAGTGTGGTCTATTTATAGAGCTGCTTGCGGAGAGCGAAGCGAGGCAGAGAAGTGTAACCTTACTGGGAGAAGTGCAGCCTGTTAACTACATGAGAGTAGACAACGTGTAAAGCCGGTAGCCGCATACGCTTTATGAGGTAAAACTGGATGCCGTTACTAATGATACGTACGTATTATAGTGTTCAAGCGTACTAAGTATAATGTGCATTGTATTGAGGTTTAGAATACAATGATAAAGAAGAAGAAAACCCGTGCCTCACGAACGGCAACATCGAGGTACGTAGTAAGTAGCAACATCGAGGTACGTAGTAAGTAGGTCCAACTGTATACTCATTCACGCACAGACAGAATATTAACACGCAGGGAGAGAATATTAACACGCAGGGAGAGAATATTAACACGCAGGGACAGATACACGGGGTTTGCACCAAGTGTGGCATTTTCAAGATATTTAAATGAACCCAGATCTGACAGGTGCATATACGCCAGCATGCTTTGGGGCTTGAAGATTTGTCTGTCTGCTTCTCTCTCTCTTTCTCTATCTCTCTCTCTTTCTCTCTCTCTCTCTCTCTGTCTCTCTGTCTCTCTCTCTCTCTCTGTCTCTCTCTCTCTCTCTGTCTCTCTCTCTCTCTCTCTCTCTCTCTCTCTCTCTCTCTCTCTCTCTCTCTCTCTCTCTCCTGACGTCTAGACAATGTGTGTCCTTTATTGTCCATTCTTCACACATGCTTACTTCAGACCACCCCTGGCTGACCTATTGGAGGGGTTCCGGCTGATTGGGGGTGGGGGAATAGGAAAGGGAGTGTACATCAAGAGGCTTTGGGCTACATGTATGTTATTTGTTTTTAACATTTGGATGTTTAGAAAATTGTTTTTATGTATATGTCATTGTAGTTACATCAAGTTCCATATTTGAATTTTGTTTCTCTGGCACACTATACACATTTTAGTATGTTTCTGAAATTGTACATGTATCATTCTTTCAATGATTAGACTCTCTCTCTCTCTCTCTCTCTCTCTCTCTCTGTGTGTGTCTCTGTCTCTCTCTCTCTCTCTCTCTCTCTCTCTCTACCCT
Source organism: Theodoxus fluviatilis (assembly GCA_034096865.1). Lineage (NCBI taxonomy): Eukaryota > Metazoa > Mollusca > Gastropoda > Cycloneritida > Neritidae > Theodoxus > Theodoxus fluviatilis. The sequence goes on along the minus strand of JAWQFJ010023106.1, from coordinate 7,144 downwards.
CCTCACTGCTCATTTTCTGTAACACAGGAAGGACCACCAGTAGCAGAGATGATGCTGATTCTGGGCAGAGAGGTCACCCTGGTCCGACTGAGGGCCATCCTGCAAGTCTTGGAGCGCAGTTCCTCCAGCCACAGCCCAGCCCAGGAGGCAGAATAGTGACAGCCAGCCAGCCAAGCAGTGGGGCTTTCATGATTCCAACCACTCAGCCGTTGCTGATCAATGGAGTGCCACTCCACCAAAGTTGGGCCACTTGCATTTCTGCTCGTGTGACATGCCTCTGGGCTGCTGAAAGACTAATGTGCTGAGTGCCGCTGTGAAGATGTACAGTACTTGACAGCTATCCTCTCTCACGTGTGTACTGAAAGCCAGCACTATGTCCTCACTCCATGCCCCGGTAGCGATGTATTTTGACTCCAGCCTATGTTCCCCACAGAGGATGGACTTGAAGCAGATTAATCAACCTGAGAGTGAGTATACAAGCTGGGTAGGGCAGTAGCGGTGGAAGTTGACAGCAGCCAGGAGTCAGCTGGCCTTAGTGTGGCACAAGTCTGCAGCAGTTCGGAATGCTTGGAATGCTTGCAGGACAGTGGAGACGTGCTCTGTGTATGTGTGTGTGTGTGTGTGTGTATGTTTGTGTGTATGTATGTGTGTGTGTTTGTGTGTGTGTGTGTGTGTGTGTTTGTGTGTGTATGTTTGTGTGTGTGTATGTTTATGTGTGTGTGTATGTTTGTGTGTATGTATGTGTGTGTTTGTGTGTGCATGTGTGTGTGTGTGTTTGTGTGTGTATGTTTGTGTGTATGCATGTTTGTGTGTGTGTATGTTTGTGTGTGTATGTGTATGTGTGTGTGTATGTGTGTGTGTATGTGTGTTTGTGTGTGTGTGTGTGTGATGTTTGTGTGTATGTGTATGTGTATGTATGTTTGTGTGTGTGTTCGCGCGCGTGTGTGTGTGTGTTTGTTGCTGTCGCCCTATTATCTGGGGGTGGGGGGTGTTAGAGGAAAGACTGTTCGTGCTTTCTAAGCTGGCATTACTGGAAATGATTTGGCATTTAATCTTTCAAGTCAGTGTGTCCTGATGAAGCAAGGAGTGATGGATTTGATGGCAGGAGTATCGCCTGTAAAGGTTTTTTCCCAAGTTTTTTTCAAAAAGGATAACTATCTGCGTGTGTTCTGCCCGTCTGACAACAGTGACATTTGAGAAAACTCCAGATTTTGTGTCTTTCCCTGGAATTCAACCATTCTTTCTCTTATTTGCTTGTGAATTCTGATGCACTCATTAAGTTGTCATACTTCTAGACAGATCTTTCCCCAATGTGTGTTGTGAACAAGTCGCAACTGTAGATAGAGTGTGAAAACATAAGCGATGTATTTCTCCAATTCCCGTTTGCCAAAAATGAGGACTGAAGAATGGAACCATGTATGAAATCAAAAGTTGAGAAGCAATAATGAATGAGACAGACAGACAGACAGACAGACAGACAGACAGACAGACAGACAGACAGACAGACAGACAGACAGACAGACAGACAGACAGACAGACAGAGAGCATGCTAATTTTTAAAAAGCAACTGTTGAATGTACAGTCAAATGCAGAAACCACTGGTGGAATATGTTTTGCGTGGGAATATGTGCAGGAGAAAAGTTCTTTTAATAAATAGCGTTTTCAATAATGGTGTTCATCCTCACTTCTCCCAACCTCCTGTGTCTGTTTCCTCTCTTTCGCATTTTCTTCGTGCAACTATGGATTGATTCTAGAACTCTCGTGACGAGACTGTAGTCACTGATGCATGTCTATGGCAGTCAGTCCCAGCATGGAACTGTGAGGGATGGACTGCCTGTAGAGAAGTGGAATGCCGGAGACTGTTCACTGATGCGAGTCTATGGCAGTCAGTCCCAGCATGGAACTGTGAGGGAAGGACTGCCTGTAGAGAAGTGGAATGCCGGAGACTGTGTTCACTGATGCATGTCTATGGCAGTCAGTCCCAGCATGGAACTGTGAGGGAAGGACTGCCTGTGGAGAAATGGGTGGCGAAGGCGAGGTGCTTCGTCATCAGCTGCCACCCCTGCTGCTGCGCTGGCGTGACCGGACCTCCCTCACAACTCAGCCAGGGATGTCCCTAGCGGCCAGGGGCCGGTTGCTCAACAATCAGTTATCGGCTAGCTATCGAGCGCCAGTTTGACTAACTGACAGCTAAGTTAGCGGGAAGATTTTAGAGGTGGTCGGAGCAGCTCTAAAGTCCCTTAGTTGGGAGGTAAACATGGCGGCGATCATTCACCAGATTTTTCCTTCAGCGATATCAGAGACGAAATCGGGTGTATCGAGATCGCTTTGATCCTTTTGTGGAGTTCGATGACGTAGATCTTCACCAGCGGTTTCGATTTCGGCGAGCTGAAGTGCTGCAGATCGTGGATATGCTGAGGGAAGACTTGAAGATTGCGTACAATCGCAAATGGGTTCTCTCGCCAGAAATGCAAGTACTACTCGCTCTGCGATTTTACGCTTCGGGTAGCTTCCAAAACGTTGTCGGAGACACGATTCATGTGCATAAGTGTACAGTTTCCAGAGCAATCCATCGAGTTACGGCAGCGTTATGCAGAAGAGCAAGGGAACACATTTATTTTCCCACCCAACAAGAAGCCAACCGACAGAAGCGAGCATTTCACGCAATGAATGGTTTACCCAATGTGATTGCTTGCGTTGATGGCACGCAAATTCAAATTCGTGCACCATCCCACAACGAACACGAGTTTGTAAACAGACGAGGAAAACACAGTATTAACGTGCAAGTTATGTGTGACGCTGATCTAAGAGTGGTCAACTGTGTCGTTAAATATCCTGGGTCTGCCCACGATTCTAGGATCTTGAGGGAGAGCTCTGCATGGAGAAGATTTGAACAGCGCCCGCGGCTGCTTGATGGCTTCATCCTAGGAGACAGCGCGTACCCATTGCGGGAATGGCTCCTGACTCCCTTTCTCAATCCGCTGACTCGTCAGAAGCAACGGTACAACAATGCTTACAAAGTCACAAGAGCAACTGCAGAATGATGCATTGGAGTCCTCAAGCGTCGCTTCCACTGTCTGCACTCAGTACTACGGTACACGCCGGCTAGGGCTTGCAAGATTATTACTGCCTGTGTAGTTCTCCACAATCTAGCACTGCAGTTTGGCACCCCAGAACCAGACTCAGATGATGAAGATGACAGCAGTGACGACGACTGCGACACTCCACCAGCACTCAGTGGGAGAGCTATTCGTCAGGATATTGTTCGGCGTTTCTTCTAACATTGCAATGGTCGGTTCACACCAGCCTTGTTTGTTTTATTTTTTAAACATTTTTTAAGAGGGGAGGGAGGTGTTTGAGTGTGGACCGTGACTGTCTCTCATTGTGTGTGTGTGGATGCATGCACTGTGCGTGGGTGTATGCATTGTGTGTGTGTGGGTGCATGCATTGTGGGTGGGTGCATGCATTGTGTGTGTGGAGGTGCATACATTGTGTGTGTGTGGGGGGGTGCATGCATTGTGTGTGTGAGGGTGCATGCATTGTGTGCATTCTTTGTGACTCAGTGAGTCGATGTACTGACCCTAGTCGTCCGTCCGTCTGTCTGTCGCCTGTGCGTGAAAAACTGTAAGCTTAACGCTGGAGTTTTCGCAGACACTATTAAGTCCATCAACGTGGCAATTACGAGTATCATATTAAATTGTTTGCTCTGATTCCTTCTGACAGTTTCCACCCTGACATTTTCCTGTATTTCGTTCCCTGACTAAGTAACAATAGGTAGCTTACCTTCGGCTTCTTCTTGCTGAAGGTTACATCCAAAATCGTCCCTGTCAATGCCGCCTTCCATCCCTTCAATTAAGGAGGAATCTCCAAAAATATCTTGCATGAGATCGAGGAAAGGCATATCGTGAGCTTTCCCCGATCCTGTTGACGGATTCTTTTGTGCCCGCAGCTGCACCCGAGCATCTGAAGCTAATTTGCTCCATTTCTCTTTCACTTCGCTGATGCTTCTTCCGACAATTCACACAGTATTGACCGCTTCAGTGACTGTAGCCCAAGCTCGTTGCTTGTCTGTGTTTGTGACGCTGTTTTTCAGCTTGCTTTGGAGCAGCGTCTTGTCGGCAGAATAGGCTTCAATCAAGGATAAAACTTCACTGGAAGAGAAGTTTTCTTTTCTAATACGTTTTGCGGGGGCCGCCATCGTAACTTTTTGCAGAGGTTTCCGTGTGGAAAATCCCCCAACCCACCCAATCAAATAGCTCGTTGCATTCATGAACTAACCAATGAAAAAGCTCTGTATATTACCTTGTGACGTAGCAGGACTAACATTCAGATTGAGGAGCTTTGGCATATCATCCACCGCCCTAAACTGGTTCGCGAGCTACTTGACGGGGAGATCACAAAAGGTGAAGATAGGGGAGTCATCATCAAAAGACCTTTCTCTCACTTGTGGAGTACCGCAGGGATCAATCTTGGGACCTCTCCTGTATTCAATTTACACGCAACCCCTGAGCGAGCGCATCGACCAACACGGCATCCCTCACCATCTATTCGCCGACGACACTATGATCTACATGGCTTCCAAACCAGATCATGAAGCCTTCGCGGTGAACAAGTCCACAATGCAAAACTGCTGTAGTGACATCAAGGAATGGATGTCGGCCAATCACCTCAAACTCAATGAAGACAAGACTGAAGTGATTCTCATTGGTAGGGAAAAAAGCAGGCAATTGATCAGAGAAACACATATTAACATAGCGGGGGCGAACATAGCATTTGCCACAAGTGCGAAATATCTCGGGGTCATGTTAGATCAAAACTTGTCACCAGACCCCCAAATTCGTAAAATCATCTCCTCAGGCTACATGCACCTACACCGCATTTGGAGTATCAGGGATTGTCTGACTGAAAAGACTGCAGCAGCCCTGGTGGTGACTCTTGTGTTGTCCCATCTTGATTACTGCAACAGTCTGCTGACTGCTGCAACCAACGGTCAATTGCAGAAACTTCAGCGTCTTCAGAATTCTGCAGCTAGGGTAGTGAAGCGACTGCCGAGGTGGGCTCGCATAACCCCTGTTCTCAGTGACCTTCATTGGCTTCCAGTTCGCCAACGGGTGGAATTTAAGACCCTCTCCATCGTGTTTAAGTGTGAAACTGGTGAAGCCCCAACCTACCTCGGAGAACTCCTTAGACCTCACAACCCCACAAGGAATCTCCGTTCCTCAAAAAGAAGACTATTGATTGTCCCACAAACAAGGTTACGGAGCTTCGGTGACCGCTCCTTCAGCGTTGTTGGACCGAGACTCTGGAACCAACTTCCTGAGGGTCTGAGGGTTAGTCCATCCTTGGCCGCATTTAAAACTGGCCTCAAAACTTATTTATTTCGTCTTGTCGCGCCATGAGCATGTTTATCGTGATAATGGCGCAGTAAAAATGAAAATACATACATACATACATACTCGCGTTAGCTTCAAGGTAACTAAGTTACCTTTCAGTTAAATTGACACTGTGCAACTCCGATAGATAGTGACCCTAACTGCCAGCTAGTTACCTTGCAACTAGTCACTAACTGACACTAATTTAGCCTATCTGTTGAGATACCGGCCCCAGGAAGTGGCCAGGAAGTGTCTGAGCCGCCTGTGCTGTATAACTGCTGGAATGAGCTCCGTCGAGATCGAGTCAAACAGTTATCTTTTCCTATTTGGAGCATAGCAATGGCTTCGTCGTATGCTGAACGTTTACCAGCAGACGCAAAAAAGCGGTACTACGAGAAGATTATTGACGTTGATGGGTTAGATCCGTATCAAATACCAAACAGTTCGTGGTCTGTCGACAAAAACCAGCTGCCGGACATAAACCATGCCAGGATTGTGCAATATTGTGTGTGGGCAAAAGTGCGTACACGTGCGAAGATTTTGCAGCCTACAAGAGCTTGGGAGCTTACAGGACTTTCGTCTGTGGTTGGGTGCGAGAAGTGCGAAGCTACAAACCAGATGGCTGTCAGAACACAGTAGTTTCAGCAAAGGTAACGACAGTTCAGTTCAGTTCAGTTCCGTTCAGTCTCTTAACCCTGAGATGGGTTGTTGAGGCACCACTGATGACTTTCGGACAATCTTCCTCCATCGATCTCTATCCTCTGTGGCTCGCTGTGAGTCCACTCTTTGATGTTGTCTTCCCACCTCTTTCTCTGCCTGCCTCTCCTTCTCGCACCTGGTACGGTACCTTGCAGGATGGTCTTGCACAGCCCACTGCCTCTTGACACGTGACCGTACCACTTCAGCTTTCTGCTTTTCACGATTGACAGCAGGTCTTCGTACTGTCCAATTGCTCTCCTGATCCTGTTGCTGACTTCCTCATTCGTGACATGGTCTTTATATGAGATGTTCAGAATCTTGCGGTAGCATCTCATTTCCAGGGCTTGTATCCGTCTCTGTAGTTCAGATGTGAGTGATAGTAGCAACGACACTAGACTGTAAATGTATCATAAGTTTTCAGATGAAAAAATTTAGGAGCAAGCCTACTTTTTCTTAGCAAGCTTTTTTAATTCGATTTGCTTACTAATCTGCACTGTTGCAGCCAAAGTGTTCATTATTCACAGATCTATATTTCAAACTGAAGTTATGTAGGCCTATTCCAACAGCCCCACAACATGCACCTGTCATCTGCAGATGAAAAGATCTAATGTGCTGGGAAGGTGATTTACTTTTGCTAAAAGATTGAACTGAACTGAACTGAACTGAACTGTCGTTGCTACTAGTCACACTGTAGGTCATAACATGACCTAATTCAAACATTACTGTACAACGCCCAATGTATTAAACGCAATCAAATTTACCTTTGCTGAAACTACTGTGTTCTGACAGCCATCTGGTTTGTAGCTTCGCACTTCTCGCACCCAACCACAGACGAAAGTCCTGTAAGCTCCCAAGCTCTTGTAGGCTGCAAAATCTTCGCACGTGTACGCACTTTTGCCCAGCACAAAATATTGCACAATCCTGGCGTGGTTTATGTCCGGCAGCTGGTTTTTGTCGACAGACCACGAACTGTTTGGTATTTGATACGGATCTAACCCATCAACGTCAATAATCTTCTCGTAGTACCGCTTTTTTGCGTCTGCTGATAAACGTTCAACATACGACGAAGCCAT
>JAWQFJ010023104.1:5000-22608 GCA_034096865.1 Theodoxus fluviatilis | reverse complement strand
GTTATCTTTTCCTATATAGAGCATAGCAATGGCTTCGTCGTATGTTGAACGTTTACCAGCAGACGCAAAAAAGCGGTACTACGAGAAGATTATTGACGTTGATGGGTTAGATCTGTATCAAATACCAAACAGTTCGTGGTCTGTCGACAAAAACCAGCTGCCGGACATAAACCACGCCAGGATTGTGCAATATTTTGTGCTGGACAAAAGTGCGTACACGTGCGAAAATTTTGCAGCCTACAAGAGCTTGGGAGCTTACAGGACTTTCGTCTGTGGTTGGGTGCGAGAAGTGCGAAGCTACAAACCAGATGGCTGTCAGAACACAGTAGTTTCAGCAAAGGTAAATTTGATTGGGTTTAATACATTGGGCGTTGTACAGTAATGTTTGAATTAGGTCATGTTATGACCTACAGTGTGACTAGTAGCAACGACAGTTCAGTTCAGTTCAGTTCAGTTCAGTTCAGTCTCTTAACCCTGAGATGGGTTGTTGAGGCACCACTGATGACTTTCGGACAATCTTCCTCCATCGATCTCTATCCTCTGTGGCTCGCTGTGAGTCAGCAAAGGTCAAGCCTGTCCACTCTTTGATGCTGTCTTCTCACCTCTTTCTCTGCCTGCCTCTCCTTCTCCCACCTGGTACGGTATCTTGCAGGATGGTCTTGGCCAGCCCACTGCCTCTTGACACGTGACCGTACCACTTCAGCTTTCTGCTTTTCACGATTGAGAGCAGGTCTTCGTACTGTCCAATTGGTCTCCTGATCCTGTTGCTGACTTCCTCATTCGTGACATGGTCTTTATATGAGATGTTCAGAATCTTGCGGTAGCATCTCCTTTCCAGGGCTTGTATCCGTCTCTGTAGTTCAGATATGAGTGATAGTAGCAACGACACTAGACTGTAAATGCATCATAAGTTTTCAGATGAAAAACATTTAGGAGCAAGCCTACTTTTTCTTAGCAAGCCTTTTGAATTCGATTTGCAACAGTGCAGAGATTAGTAAGCAAGCGAGCCACAGAGGATAGAGATCGATGGAGGAAGATTGTTCGAAAGTCATCAGTGGTGCCTCAACAACCCATCTCAGGGTTAAGAGACTGAACTGAACTAAACTGAACTGAACTGTCGTTGCTACTAGTCACACTGTAGGTCATAACATGACCTATTCAAACATTACTGTACAACGCCCAATGTATTAAACCCAATCAAATTTACCTTTGCTGAAACTACTGTGTTCTGACAGCCATCTGGTTTGTAGCTTCGCACTTCTCGCACCCAACCAAAGACGAAAGTCCTGTAAGCTCCCAAGCTCTTGTAGGTTGCAAAATCTTCGCACGTGTACGCACTTTTGCCCAGCACAAAATATTGCACAATCCTGACGTGGTTTATGTCCGGCAGCTGGTTTTTGTCTACAGACCACGAACTGTTTGGTATTTGATACGGATCTAACCCATCAACGTCAATAATCTTCTCGTAGTACCGCTTTTTTGCATCTTCTGGTAAACGTTCAACATACGACGAAGCCATTGCTATGCTCCAAATAGGAAAAGATAACTCTGTTTTACTCGATCTCGACGGCGCTCATACTGAAGGGCGGGTGCAGGGTAAGGAAAAATGAATACCAAAGTCTTTCCGCCTGTTGCATTGTCTTCGTTATCACAGTTTTTAACAAATTTTGCATTTTTCACAACAGTAAGTTCTCATGAGGTACTACGGTGAAAGGAGTTAATCTTGTTCATCACAAACAACGAAGTTTAATTATTTTTTTCTTTTCTTCCCATTCAGATCTTGACGTCTTGAATTTTGCACCCATTTACTACATCTCGTCTCATCTCGGGGGAAGCGGAAAAAGATTTTCCACTACAGTTGCATCAGTATAGCATTTAAACATAATAATGCAGCGCAATTTTCTCCTCCGTGCCTTCGTCGCTTTATTTTCAGGAGATCACTCTGTCGGAAATCTCGCAAAAATTAGACCCGAGTGCGCGGTCTTAGTAATGTATTGATTTTGGAGTGATCTCCCCCTTTTTCCGTGTCTTCCCCCGAGCGCTTGTGCGAGATACAAAATTTATGTATAGTGAGTGTTGTATCTATGCCATGTGCGAGAATAATAAAGTTTAGTGTATGAATGGCAGAATGCAAGTGCGTGCAAGGGTTTTTACAGTATTTCTTGAAGGCAGATATTATAATACACATCGTTCGTTCATTTTGTTTATAAATGTGAACGCTAATCAGCCGAGTACGTGACTGGAGAAGCGAGTGTATATATATATAAAGACTAAAATGAAAATTCTCACACAAGAGCTGGGAAAAGGGTCAAAGTCTCAGTAAACCAGATCTCTCTTAAAAGATCTTTACACAATTTTCTCCATGGGAAAGTACGTCCCTAACAAGCTGGTCTAAATAAAGAAATAAACACCGGACGCATAATTATCGTCAGCGCTCTGAGCAGCAGCTAGACGATCGAGCAGTAGGCTGCGATGGCATCTTAGGTCTCCCATTAGAGAAAGCGACTGGCATCAATAGGTTAGAACGCTTTTCCTCTCATAACTTTGAACACTATGGTGTGATAGCAGGAATTAGAATCGACGCTTTTATTCTTTCATAGCTGAAAATGAAGCGACGAAGGCATGGAGGAGAAAATTACGCTGCATTATCATGTTCAAATGCCAGATACTCATGCGGCTGTAGTGGAAAATCTTTTTCCGCTTCCCCCGAGACGAGACGAGACGAGACGAGATGTAGTAAATGGGTGCAAAATTGAAGATGTCAAGATCTGACGGGGAAGAAAAGAAAAATAATTAAACGCCGTTGTTTGTGATGAACAAGATTAACTCCTTTCACCGTAGTAGCCTACCTCATGAGAACTTACTGTTGTTAAAAATGCAAAATTTGTTAAAAACTGTGATAACGAAGACAATGCAACGTGCGGAAAGACTTTGGTATTAATTTTTCCTTACCCTGCACCCGCCCTTCAGTATACAGCAGGATAGACATAGATCGAGTGCATTTTAGATTCGTCTGCATCCCTAGATGCAGGAACCTACCCTCTTCCATACGTTGAGGTATGTGATTTATTGCAATTATTCTCTGCTGTATGCATTATGTATGTAGTTTGCAGAATTAGGAATGCAAGCCGCCGAAAGTTGCAGACTCCTCTTTCTTGTTATTCTCGCCAGCGTCAGAAGACACGGAAAAAGGGGGACGTAACTCGAAATCCGTACCTCGCTCGCTGAACGTCACCAAAGGTCGTGTATCAATGATAATTGACCCTAATGCTTTTTATTAAGTCGTTTCTTCGATCAAGAGGGATCAAACTGACAGAAATTAATACGAGCATTCGTGTATTCAAAACCCTCTACTTTGAATTACAATGTGCTTTTAAAGTTATTTTAAAAAACTAACCAATCAAAATTACTCAGGCAGCTAAGTCGTAGCAGAGAAGAAGCAGAGTGAAACTGAACGCAGGGAATGACTTGGTGCATTATTTTTGACATTCGCGAAGGGTTGGTGGTCACAAAGTCACTGATGTATATATCTTTTTTCCAGGTTGCAGGCCGATATCATTCATGAGTGCCTCAAATTTTTCGGAATGAGCAAGCATCAGAGCAACTCAGAACAATTCATTCAGTTAGTTCGAAATTTTGAATTTTGGCGCCAAATCAGAAAAGCTGAAGGAGAATATGCCAAAGACGTTCAGGCTGGAATGACTATTGTTGAGACTGTTTCACAGACCTTGAAGGAGAGGGCGCTCACGTGCTACGAGGCAAGGCAATTCATTGCTGAAAAACCGAGTATCAACAAAGCATTGGGAATAGCGAAAGAAGATGGAATGTGCTTGTATGTCACTTTAAAATCCTGCTATGAGGACGTGTGCCTCATGGAAGATATGTTTGCAATGGCTTCTAAAGCAGAAATATTATTACGTGGTGTTCCCGAATTCTTCATGAAAAAAATGAAAAACTTTCAGAAGCTTTTGAATGAACTGAAAAAGACTGAACGGTCTGCCGGTGACTCACTTGTAAAAGTGGCAGACTTAATGCAAAATGAACTCCTCACAAGTCTAAGATACTTTGAAGAAGCATTTGAAGATCTGGGCTCTTTGACAACATCCCAAGTGTTCAAGGCTCTTACAAGCGGCATATTTAAGGAGCAGTGCCAAAGTGAAGAAATGAATGTTTCTCTTATTTGGCAGCTCCTTTGCAAAGGCATACAAGCATACAGAGATTTTTGGCAGCCTCTGTTTAATGGTGAAGACACGGAATGGAGGAAAATCGCTCCCATTTTACATGAAGTGGACATTGAATCGGAGATAGAAACAAGTGAGCAAGTGATGAAAGGGAAGTTGAATCCTGTTTTTCGAGATGGTCTCATCTTCACCTGTCGACATGAAGCTTATGCTGCAGTGTGGAACGTTCTTCCTGTTGTTGGCTACGATACCAGTCTCGATGACCCAGCAGTCGCTGCCCTTGAAAAGTTTGCTGCGATAGACCTGACAGCACCAAACATTCACCTGTATGACGTAGCAAGGGCCGGGCAAGCTCTGCAAGCTCTACAAGCACTTCACTTGCACGAACTGAAAAATTCCCACATTGACGTCATCAACGCACTGGTAAGAGGCCAAGCTGTCGTGACATTTTTGCGAGAAGATGTTCGTGGCGACGATTTAAGGGACTTGATTGAAGCGGGAGATGAAAATACTGTGTCTACGGTGTGCAATTTAATACAGGTTCAGAGTTTTGTGCAGAGGATCTTCCAGGATGGTGCACAAAGTCGACAGGGTGCAACCATAATTCAGAACCTCCGAGACTGTATTGATGAATTTTCTCACCTGGATGAAAAAATTCATGATTGCCTCACAAACCTCAATGGTCTAAAAAATCTCTTCTTAAGCATAGCAAACAAAGATGAACTCACTACAGGCGTTGTTAAGGTAACTTGCGCTGACTTGTCCTGCATGAAGTTTGATTCTTCAAGAGGCAAATGCTACTGCAAACTACAATATGGCAGTACTCGTGAAAAGACCAAAACGTTAGAAAACTTACTGGAACACAAAAACCGGGCTCTTCTGATGATGCATTCAGAGAGCAAAGAGGAGTCGGAACAACCTGAACAAGAAAAAGACATGGCAGATTTTGACAGATTTGTTGTCTGTATAGAGAACGCCCATGGCATTAAACAGGCAATTGAGAATCTGTGGCGGGCAGGTCATTACGACTATTTGGGTGACGTCGAGATGAAAATCATGGTAGATAGACTGAGTTCTAAATTGGAAGCGCTCACCAAACAATTGCAAGAGTGGAATGCACATGTGAAAGAATGTAGAGAAAAGTATCCCATATTGAACTTCTTTTTCCCTCATCAAATCTGGACATTGTGGTCCTATTTTAAGGATGGAAAAACAATTAGCGAGGAATGCAAGCATCTGTTGAAACTGGGTGGATTTGACAGTGGGCAAGAAATAGAATTGAAGACTGGCAAAACACGCACCACCACTGATAAAGCAAGTGAAATGTTCTCTTGTGAAAGTCAAGAGAGAGCAGATGCTTTCAGATCTGTCGGAATAGCACTGCAGGGCATGTCAGATAGGCCTATGGCTGAATTCAGACCAAAAGTTTTCCCAAACAACATTCCCGGTGACACAATTGAATTCACAAAAGTGACGGACAGCGTTAAGGAGGGCGAACTCTTCATTGCTGCTTTGGATGAGAACAGCACTCAGACACTTCCAACTCTGTTGTCCCTCTACAGAAACACGACGAACGCCTTTCCCCTTCCACACCAAGTGCTCTTCTGTCACGAGGGTACAACGTGGGAGGAGATTGATCTTCTTCTGATGAGATGTCTTGGAGCGGCCAGTGCAGGAACATGGGGATATCTTATGGGACAATCTGGCAAAGAAGACGACGGGGAAAAGTGCAAAAAGCAGCTATTCTGCATTGTGCATGTGGAAAAACTACAAAATGAACTTCAATGGAAACTAGTTGATGGAATTGTCAAGTTTTGTGAAAAAAAGTTCAAATACTTTGCAATTATTTGCAGAGGAACACGACACCATCCATTCCTCGACCACTTCGCCGAGGTTGTTCATCATGTTCAACGAATGTCTCAAGTTGCAATGAAACACTGCTTCAGAGAGTTGTGGCCAGACGTGGAAGTGGTCTCCTCAGAACTGCCGGGCCAGGGAAAAACGGAAGTCATTCGAACCCAAGCCTTGAAACGTGAGCGTCAGCTGGCTACGTTGCACATCAGTGGGGATGTAAGTGAGGAGAAAGTGTTGAAGTCTTTTGTGGAAATGAATCTCACTGCAAATCACTCCATTCACATAGACTTAGGGTGGATTTCAGATCCTCGACAATTTGACATTCTTATTTTTGAAATTATCATCCTAGGATGTGTCTCATTCAGGGATAGAGCCTACGTGCTCCCCACTACAGATGTCAAGATTGAAATTGCCAACACCATCAACAGTATCCTTCTCAATTCCCTCCAAATGACTCCGTGCTTTCGAAGGTCTCGTCTGGCATGGGACAATTTCAAAAGCTTTACCGTATCAGAAGAAATCAATAGTGCAGAGCAAGTTGTTTGCCACTACTTGAATGACGCGAGAGACATTGGAAGTGCAGACCTTCATTTCTCAGGAAAAGATGCCGTGGAACCCTTATCTGCTGATGATTGTCGATCCATACTCCAAAAAACATTTTCATCAACAGATTCAGGAACTGCACCTGACATGTCCTACTCCTCAGTGCACATCTTCATCGCTATCCTGGCAGACCAGTTGAAGAAACTATCCTGCAGTCACTTTATGAGTGTTGAAGGGTTGAAACTTATGGTTGGAGATAAACAAATATGTGAAATACGAAACTCTTTTGTAAGAGCATTAGTGGACATAGCCCATGATTTTTCCACGAGGTCAGTGACGGCATGTCGTGCAGATCAAGCAGCTACCATGACAATGAAGGAAAGCGTCATGGATGATGACACCATTGTGATGGAAACTACTGCTCCAGAAGCTACTGCTGCAGCAATGACGAAACGAGTGGATGCAATGATTAGATGGTCAGACAGTAACCATCTCATAATTGTATTCCACAACCAGGATACACAAACCATGTCTGCCCTTTACAGGGACGTTAAGCTTGTTGGTGATGGGGTTAAGAAGTTGTTTGAAACTCAATTGAGGAAAACTTTGCCCAACTTCCGAGAAATGAAACAGAGTGAATTGCAGGGAATCTTGCAGATGGTTGCCAGAAACAAAAATGACTCACTCTCGAGTGAAGAACTAAAAGACTTAAGCAAGTCGTATGCACTCACACCAGACAATCTTCTCAAGATGATACTCGTAATCTTGAGAGTGCAGAATGGAATTCCTGTTGTCATTATGGGGGAGACTGGGTGCGGAAAAACCAGCCTCATTCGGTACTTGACTATGATTTGCAGCATTTCCATCTCAGTGAAAAACGTCCATGCTGGCACGGAAGAAGAAGAGCTAGTCGAGTTCATCATGAATGAAAATGAAAAGGCACTTGCAGAGATTTCCGAGCCTCGGTGGATTTTCCTGGATGAAATCAATACTTGCAATCATCTGGGTCTAATAAATGACATCGTTTGCCATCACCAGTGCCTTGGGAAGCCTCTTGCACCGAATTTAGCTCTTCTTGCAGCTTGCAATCCATACAAGCTTAGGGACAAAGCAGCCATTCGGACTGCTGGTTTGGAGAATAAAGTGAAGGATGATGAGCAATCCAAGCTCGTATACAGAGTCCATCCCTTGCCGGAAACGATGGTAGATTATGTGTGGGATTATGGAACTCTTAGCTCGGAAGAAAATTCGGATGAACCAGCGTACATCGAAAGAATGGTTGGAGATCTCTGTCCTCCGAAACAAAAGGACGCATTGGTCCAAGCTCTTGTGATGTCTCAACGTTTCATTCGCGCCGTTGAACAAAATGACTTCTGTGTCAGCCTCAGGGATGTAAATCGATTCAGAATCCTATACCAGTGGTTCCAAAAGATGCCATCAGCCTCCACCTCACCAATGGAAAATGTCGACGATGAGAAAAGAGCTATGATATTGGCTCTGGCCCATGTTTACCAAAGCAGATTGTCAAGCAGCGAGAAAAGAAGCCACTATCGACGGGAGTTGGCGAGCATATTTAAAGGAGTGTGGAGAGACATGACCGAAAAGGTAATATTTGAAGACATCATCCACAGGGAGCAGAAAGGCATTCTTGACATGATGGAAATGCCACCAGGCATCGCAAGAAACACAGCACTCCAGGAAAATGTTTTCATCGTGCTCACTTGCATCTTGAATCGAATGCCAGTATTTCTAGTGGGAAAACCAGGCTGCAGCAAGTCTCTGTCGCTACAGCTCATCAAAAGTAGCCTGAGGGGCAAATACTCCAGTCATGAATATTTCCGAAGACTTCCCCAGCTCCATTTCGTGCGCTACCAAGGTTCTGAGTCATCCACTTCAGAAGGCATCCAGAAGGTTTTTGATAATGCGCTGAAGTACAGAGAATCCATCAGACAACAGCAGGCCAAGCATCCAGACTCACAAAACCAAGAGGAAATGCTGCCGGTGGTCATACTAGACGAAATCGGACTGGCCGAGGTGTCCAGATTCAATCCCCTCAAGGTGCTCCACAGCCTGCTGGAACCCGGAGTCCAGGAGCTGCCTGATGTGGCCGTCGTGGGCGTCTCCAACTGGGCCCTGGACGCTGCCAAGATGAACAGAGCCATTCACCTCTCACGCCCTGACATGGACAAATACGACCTGTTCCTCACAGGAAAATCTATTAGTGAGGCTATTCTGAAGGAAGACCCTCCCTCCGATGTCGATCAAAAGCGCGCTTTGGATGACAACGTTCTTCAGGCCATGGCAAATGCATATGATGAATACAGAAAACATCTTTCCATTGAGAATTTCCATGGCCTCAGGGACTACTATTCCCTTGTGAAATGCATTGCTAAACAAAGCACTGAGGACTCTGAGACGCTTGATGTCGTTTTGAATGGAATCCTGCGAAATTTTGGAGGTATTCCAGCTGAGATGCAAAATCTGATTTTGACATTCCGGAATCATTTGAAGATTCCTGCATCAAAACGAACAGAGATGCACAAACCCGTCGACATCATTAAGCTTGTAGAAGAAAATTTAGCAGACACATCTGCTCGACACCTCATGCTCATCACTCATGGTGATATTGCGCTGAGTATACTCAGAAATCATTTACACGAGGGAACAAGAGAGTTTGAAATCATTTTGGGAAGCAAATTTGAGGAAGACTTGAAAGGCGAGTACTGCTACAGAGTCATCAGTCACATCATCCACTACATGGAAAAGGAGGTAATCCTTGTGCTGAAGGATCTGGATGGCATCTACGGCAGTCTGTACGACATGCTGAACCAAAACTACATCAGGATTGGTTCAAAGTTAACGTGTCGAATAGCACTTGGAGCCTACAGCAATCAAGTCTGCCAGGTACACCCAAATTTCAGGTGCATTGTTTTGATGGAAGAACGGAAACTAGATTTATCAGATCCCCCATTCTTGAACAGATTTGAAAAACAGCGCCTGACATTAGAGGATGACCAGAGACCAGAGGAGCAAAAAAAGTGTAAGGAAATAGAAACGTGGCTGAAACAACTCAGCACGTTTGATGACCTTCCGTTTGGCCTGAGAGATCTGATTCCAATTTATGGACCAAGCCTTGTGCCATCACTGGTGCGATGTCTCAATCCCAAAGCCGAGAAGCAAGATTGGCAGGAGAAACTGTTGAAGGTGATGACGCCTGAGGGTATACTTAGGATCTGCCGTGCAAAAGATATTAAAGAAATTCAACAGGGAGCCGAAGATGGAGATCTGACCCAAAAATATTTGCAACTTCCAATACATCAGGGACTTCAGAAGTTCATAGATTCTTTTGAATCAGTAGATGGTAAGCAGACCATTGTATTGACTCATTCCAACCCACATGTGAAAGTTGCCTCTTGCTTGAATAAAGTACCTGTTGAGAAAATCCAGGCAGAACGACTTGGGAGCATAACGTCAGAAAAAATGATGTCAGATCGAGTGGAAAAGTTTTGGTCAGACCCAGAAAAAGAATGGATTGTTTGGCAATGCTTAGCCACTTCAGACATGACCCATTTCCTTCTTTTGAAGACTATCCTGGAAAAACACAAGCGTGAATCCATGAAGGAAGAAAACGAAATGACAAGAAAGAAACACATGCTCCTTCTCATTCACATTGAGAGATCAAAACCTTGCCCATCTCTCACAATCCTTAATTATCTCATTGGATGGAACCTTGCATTCCTCGATGTGTTGGAGAAACCAGACACTACACTGGGACAGTTTCTTGAGTGCTCAATAACTGAGTTGGTAGAAATGAGAAAGGATGTTGAAAACCTTGTGAAACGGAAAATTCTGTGGGCGTTCAGTAGAATCAGCTATATTTACAGAGAAAGACCTTCCTCAAGCTTTGAGAAGATCGCCAATGTGATAACAACGTGTACTGACATACAGAATTACTTAGAAAGCTGTATCATGCGATGGGTTCGGAGTCATGAGTTCACAAAGAAAACGGATTGGCTACAGGATGTTGCTTGCAACAAGACAGCCCTGCACGAATGTTCTGAATTTCTCAGTGCGCTTGAGCAAGAAGTTGAGAAATCGCTACAGTACCCTCTGGCTGCATTCATATTCAGGATAGAGGAGGCCAATGCCTGGGATGCTCTCACGACATGTTCTGCAGAGAGTGCCGTGAAAAAGCGACTGTGGATAAAGTTTGGGACGGACCCAGCCACTGTGGACATTTCCGATCTGAGCGCCCCAGTTGGACCTGGCTGCTACAAATGCCAGATCATTCTTGAAGATTTGCACCATCCATTCAGCCGAGTGCTGTTCAGCAGAATCGAAAGGCACAAGGATATGTTCAAAGCCGCACAACATTCAATGGTAAATCAAGATGATACGGACTCGAACTTGAAGAGACTTTGTGCTCAATTTTCTCCATGCATAGACCAAGAAGGTGGAGATATGATTCGCGAGTCATCTCTAGACATGCCTCGGATCGAAGACTACAAGCACGATTTCATTGAACTTGCTCTGAATCCATATCCTCCTTCTGAACGTGACTTACATCGAAGGGTGTTGTCGAAATACGTGGGAAGTATAGAAGGCCTGTCTTTCCCCAGGGCTGTTGTCCAGCTTCATTGCTCATTCTGGTTTCATGAATCAAGAATTATTCCTGAGCTGGAGCTGATCAATGCCTGTTGCGTTCTGTCCAAAAGAGATACGCATTTAAAGAAAGTACTAAAAGAGAGCATCACTGAATGCGCAATGGATGGTACAGCACCTGAACGCAATGCAACTATTCCGGACGTCATCCATGCCACATGCGAGTTTGTTGATGCCATGTGCTATGATCTTATACCTCAGGAATCAAGTTTTTCTGACATCAGTACTGCTGTTTCTGAATGGCACCATACTGTGAACACATTCCTTTTTCTTGCTGAAAGAGTGGCCCCAGAATCTCAAAGTGCCAAGTGTCTCAGTGTAGCTATGGATTTGGTTTCCTACCTGGGTCAACGTTCTACAGACAGTCCAGCAGAGCTTCGGCAGCATCTACCCCGTCTTGGAGAAATACTCAGAAAAGAGCGTAAAGTTGATTCAAAGCACGTTTTCGATTTTTTCATGGGATTGGTGAAGAAAAAGCAGTATACTGAGGCCAGCCTAAGTGTCCAGCAGCTGTTTTCAACCTACATCACCGACTGCCTTTTGGAGGATTTGGAAGCCGAGACATCGTCAGGATTTTCCGTGGTTATGGAGTCCCTTGTCAACCAAGGTTCTGAGCTTCGTGGAGAAGTTTTTCTTGCTCCTACATTACATCTCGCATTTGTCAAAGCTTTGGTTCCATCAACAGTGTTTGAAATAGTCACCAACGAAGACCATGAACTAATTTCAGGCACTCCCATTCTGCAACAGATCGATCAGTGCTTGCAGGATCTTGGACAGGACAAGTTGCCAACGCAGGTGATGGAGACACCGTGTCACATGCTGTGCATGTGTGCTGATGTTCTACAACATTTTGTTCTTGAAGACACATTTTTGATAAAAGACGAAGAACGACAACTACATGACAACGTCGTCTTGGATATCATTTTTGATTGCATTGCATGCATCAAACACGTGAAATTGAATCTGAGAACGGCCGCGGCTGTTGCTGTTCTCAAAAAGTTCATGTCGCTTCTTGGCAAGGCAGTAACCTCACAAAAATGCCCTCCACAAGCCATACAAGCGGTCAAAAGACTGAACATTCTTATGAACTTTCATTCGGAGCAGAAGAAAAACACCCTGCTTAACCCTTTGCAAAGGTGTTTCATGAAGGTCATCCTAAATGGAGGTGGGACCAAAACCTATCGATCCATGATGGATATGTTCAAAGGTCAAATTTCCTTTCTGCAGAGCTTGACGGAGGACAAGAAATGGGTGGCGCTTGATCTCGTACCGTTCAGCTGCCGTCTCATTGACGGCATGGAAACTTCGAGAGCAGCTCTTCTTCTCAGACCAGGAGGACCAGACGACGCGGCAATGAAAGCACGCTTTCAGGTCAGCAAATGCGATGAAAGAGAAGCATTCATGGACCTTGCCTACATATGCGAGAAATTTTATTTGCCAAAGTCATACCGAAATCTGTCAGACACTGAGAGACAGTCTCTGAGCAAGTTTGTGAGCACAGCCGAAGATGTCTTGCCTGAAAATGTCATCAAAGTGCTGAAATTCTTTCATGGGGACAATCATGTTGGCAAATTTGCTGTCACAGAAAACATGAATGAGGAAGATTTTCAACTTGTCTCCGTAATCTTGCACATCATTTTGAGCATCACATCTTTCGGTCAGAACAAGGACGGAGATAAAATCGAGAATGCCTTCTTTTTCAAATGTCTTGAAGACCTTAGAAGCCTTGGGAGCTGCTTCTTACCCGGAACTTTACAAGTGGATGAGAGGTTCCAACCAGTGGGATTCTTGTTGTGGAGTTTTCGCGAGCAGAAAGTTTCCGTGTTTATTTGCAAATGCGGAACTTGCAATGCCTTCGTTGGAGACCTTGACGATCGAAAATGCTCCTCATGTGCCAAGATGTTTGATATGGAAAATGCCGAAAACGTCCATTTGAGCATTGCATTTTCTGACGATACGGAACAGCCAGGATACAGGTGGACCGATCTCAAATACCTTCAAGATCCAGCCATCACTGTCAGGAAGATGTCGCCATGTTCTTTCAGAATGCTGCAGCTGCTGATTCACGGATGTTTGCTGGGATCCCTGACCCTTGGGCACTGCACTGAACATGCTCTCCGGCAGTTCCTGAATTTACCTTCAAACAGTGGGTTGATTGAATACCTGGATGAACATGTCCGAACACATTGGAGGATTCTTCAGTCGCTCACACAGATGGGACATGCTTCTCTTGCAAGGTTCCTGCACGCTGAGATAGAAGCTCTCCTGATGCTTCAGATGCCACAGTTGGAAGGGGAAAACGCTGCACATAACTTTGAATGCAAATTCACTCATCTTGTGGATGCATGCATTACCAAACGATTTTCCATCCTGAGGGACGATGTGATGAAGAGCTCCTTGAGTCTTCGACGACAAGGTTTTGAGGTTGTCTTTGAGGAAGAGGTTGAAGAAGTTGAGAGAGTGGCACCTGCACAGAATCCTGAAGCTGCAGATGAAGAGTGGAGGAAGTCAGAATCTCTCCTGGAAAGGCTATTCAGGGAGACAGTTACTCCTAACGTGGAAAAGATGAAAAGTGAGTTTCTCCTTCAATCCTCTGTGCAAGAGAAATTTCCATTTGTTGGACTTGTTCTGTCAAAGCAGACCCAGATTTCTCTTCTCCAGTATCTCCATCCCATTCTTGCCTGGCATGTGTACACAGTGAAAGCAATTAGTTACCGACTCAACAGAGAGGAATGCAAGCGATTCAGTATTCTTGAATTCATCAATGGTCCTATTGTTTCTCCAAAGAAATCAGTGAAAGAGAAGTTCGATGCGATGAAAAAGGCATGGAATGAACTATGCAAACAAAATGATTTCCTGAAAATGTACAATAGAGAATTGGATTTGAAGGAGATACAACATGACTCTCCTCTATGTGCCTGCATAGCCATGGACCCCACGTCAGCGATTCTACGTGTGCTGAAAGCTCTGACAGAAATGCAGAACGAATTCTTGAAAGATGCCTTGGTCCTAAGTCTTGCCTCCAAATCTCCAGCACTTGGATTCTTCCGTCGAAGCGAACACCAAAGCTGTGTTGCAGTCAAACGGCTGGAATTCTTGTTGTCCAGTGATGTGGTGCATTTTGAGCTTCTTGATGCCCATTTTTCTCAGATGTGCACCCTGCCTGGACGCGGTCGTCAGATCGAATTTGATTTCTACCACTATGAAATGTTATGGGGAACAAAATTGCTTATGGGAAAACCGCTCCTTGAAATGGGGAAGAAGTTTCCTCTCGTCGCCTTTTCTGGTGACTTGATAAAAAGTTCTGCTACTCTGCCCCAGGAAGTGAACGAGCTTATCCCTCAGACTGATGCAAATGAGAAACTAAAAGCTGCTGTCAGAGAGCTACAAGAGCAAGATCATGCCAATCTTCGGAAGCTGCAGGACAGCTTGGAGGTGATGCTGAGTCTTGTGGTGAAGACTGGTGGAAACCCAAATGCAACTGTTGTCTCCTATCTGGGAGACTGGGAATCACTACTGTCAGCACCACCTAAGGAAATTGAAAACTTCTTGAAGAAAGAGCAAGTGAATTTGAACCAAGTAAGTTCTGTGTATTGTTGTTGTTGTGATTTCCATTCATGCTCTCTGTAGTGTTTAGACCCAAAACATCGGGAAGTCATGAGCGTAAGCATTCTAGTTGTCAACATAATTTATTCAAGAGCTTTTTTACCAGTGAGATACCTATGGTTTTATAGTTGCAACCGTTTCATTTTTTGTGAGTTCGTGTATGTGTGTGTGTACGTGCGCGCGTGTTTATTTTTATCTTGTTTTGGTGTTTGCTTTTCATGGGTGAAAGCTTTAAACTGAGTTAATTTCAGATAACTTAGTGATCAAATATTGACTGAAATTACTTTGAGCAATGATACTGATGAGGCAAAAGTAGGACCTCGCGTTTGCCCTTCTGACAGTTGCAAAACACAGAAACTAGACGTCATGGACTAACCAAGCGTCATGTTATAGTCGAATCAACATAAACTTTGCTAAACACTTAGCATGCATAACTGGAAAGTTTTCAACGATAGGTCCAAAGTGCTAAATTTGGTCCAAATTGCACGGGAACCTTTCTCTGGAACATTGAAATCAAGTGATTCAACATGAGAAATGATAACAGCTAACTACATGTATTTACAACCTTTCAGTTGTCATGGTTTCTTGGGAACAAGCCTACCATGAAAAGAAACCTGTGCATAAGCGTTAATGAATACGTATTGTTTTCATTTTTCAAGTGATGTTTAACAGCTTTACTCTCTCCCTCTACAGATTACAGGACTGCTCGAGCTTGCTGAGGAGTTTCAGGCATCCATGGTAACTGAAACTTTGGGAGAAAAATTCAGGAAGGAAGTCCCTCCAGAAGCACTTGAACAACTGAATGAGACAGCAAACAAGATGGAAGATGCCAAAGACAAGATGAAACAGCTAGAGATGCTCCTGCAAGCACTGCAGAAGTTTGCTTTCAGGTATCTGTCTTCTGTCGATGCTGACGTTGGAGGTAAACTGGCAGACTGTGTGATGGATCCCTCCCTGTGGCCGCTTTCGTCTGTGAAGGGCAAAGGCCTCCCAGCAGCCATGAGCTTCTTGCCTCAACATCTTTATGTTGAGCACATACACGGCACCATGGTCCATTTGGAAGAGGAAATCAAGGTAAGTAAATGTGTGCTGTGACAGCTACACAATCTGCAAATAGTTTGTAATTATTGTGTCAGTCATCGTTGTTGACTGTGTTGCAAGTTTGAGATAGTGTCACTTGACTCGGTCAATTTCGAAGACTATCTATAACCTTTCTAGTCTATTTCACGATCTTAAATTACATCTCATGTTGATAACAGCATCTCTTTAGGCGGAAACATTCCTCGTTGTTTTTAACTTTCCAAAAACATTAGTAATGACTTTTTCTTCATTTATTGGTGCATGTATTTCAGTATGCCCCTTTGGCGAAACTCTTTTAAAAGTCTTACTGATTGCTATTGAATGTAGATGACTGCGCATATAGGGAAGTAGGCAACACTGGAAAGTATCTCAGGTCCACATATGCAGGGACTTGGAAATACTTTTTTAAACTTTTGGCAGCAGACTAATGTAATACCATAACTGCACAACCCTGTATATAGACTCGCTGATGTCAGGAGTGTGGGTCTCTGATCCAATTCTTACACACGTTACAGAAAAACCATGAAATGAGGCATATCATGAAATATGTGGCATACATAATAATTAGGCATTACAGGAAATGCCAGAATATTATATATAAAGCAATTATTCCGAAGGTCCCGTGCCAATACAATGCCTTTTCAGTCGCTTCCTTATTTACATCGTAATAAAAGGCTAAAAACATGAATGTATCATGTACTGGTCACTTAAGACATTTGGCACAAAATAATCTAAATGCGACTTTCACCTGGAAAAAAAGAAAACAGAAAAAAATGACCGGAGTCTGACCAATTGTATTCTCTCGTGACAGAAGTGGTCCTTCTACGGGGGTGAGCTCATGTCCACTCCTGCTTTTCTCGGGGGACTTGCGTTGCACGAGCCTCCGCCAGTCCCCTATTTAAACCCTACGCCTGCCAGTCCTGTACCACTTAACCTGAAGAAGGAGGATCCCCTCCGAAAGCTCGCCTACGACTGCTCTAGAAGCCTACGACTGCTCTAGTAACGGCCCTCTTCAGGGCCCACTTCTCTCACGAGAGAATACAATTGGTCAGACTCCGGTCATTTTTTTCTGTTTTCTTTTTTTCCAGGTGAACTTTGTATAGTCTGACACCGGCTCCTTGCCTCTACGCTAAATGCGACTGACATACTCGTGTTCTAAGGATGGAAACACATTTTGAAAGGCATTGATTATTGCAGCGAGATTTTTCTCGTGACTTGGCTGAATATTTCCCCAAAACCGTTCCTCTTCACTCCTTTCATATTTGGAGTGAGAAATTGTCAGGACTTGACATTGCAGTCTGTTCTGTATAAATATTAGTATGTGAATACTCCTGATAAAATTCCATTATTACTTGAAGTAGCCAACATTTTTGTGAAAACTGTAACGAGTTCCGCCAAACCTGCCAGCTGGTAAATGCTTAGGGTTCATGAGAAAATTTGGCATGTGTTTTTCCTATTTTCTTCCACACTTCATCTCATCCACCATGATTTGTTGTTGTGTTGGTTAGAAGGGATCCAGCGGGGCATTCCTTTTTCCAGACACACTTCACAACACTACAGCACCTCATATCTAACGTTAACAGTAAAGTGATCATGACTAATGAAAAGAAGAGATAATAATAAGTTTTAAAAAATGCATTGTATTTGACCTATCCAGAGCCTTGATGCCTAATTTGAGTTGC
>JAWQFJ010023103.1:47500-55000 GCA_034096865.1 Theodoxus fluviatilis | reverse complement strand
GACGATGTGTGTTGTGATGGTTGCCCATCAGCGGCTCTCTTGTGTCTTAATTAGAGAGATGCTATGAAATGAGGACCCAGGGGGTCGCATCCTGTGTGTGGGCGGTCAAATTAGTTCCCACAGGGGTCATCCACTCTGGGAGGGAAGTCTCCTTCATCACCTAGGGTTGGTGATAAGATAAACACCCTGGCCCTCGCTCGCCCTGATGCTCCCACTTGCTGGTGAGGGACGGGGGGGGAGGTCCTCTTTCCCAGACAGTGTTCCAGGCTGGGGGGGGTGGGGGGGGGGGGGGGGGGCGCCAGAGGGAGGGGGTGCAGCGGCCACAGAGAAGAGTGCTCAGAGAGTGAAGCATTAGGAATCATCACTTCGGCTTTGACATCCAAGCTACACACAGGTTCGGAAGTCCCTCCTGAGACAAGAGTGCTGCCGACCCGTCTCAGAGGTGCCTGCCTGAAGATGCTGAACTCCTCCAAAGAAGACCAACTCCCTCTACCTCTACGTGTTTAGCGAAAACAGACTGGCTAGGAAAAGAACTGACTTTTGTTTCGTCGTTGGATCTTGGTGAGAAATGACCTTTCTTCACATTGAACAATTGACTTAGAACTAAGAACAAATCATTTCAATTTTTCCTTTTTATACGGCTGGCCTAGAAATTCTCAGTATTCACAATTGAAATCCAATAATAACCTTCTTCTTATGCATGCCTTGCATGATTGAAATACTTTATTCATTACATTTATTATTATCTAAATCTCGCTTGTTTTCTCCTTGGTTGTGAGAGAAGAGTGAATGAAGCATGTAAGATATTTTGTCTACAAGTCAAGCCTCAAATGTAAAGTAATTACACAAACTCATCATCATCATACCCCTAGACTCTGCGAGGTTGCGCTTGTAACAGTGTCAACACTTGCCCCCAACCTGCAGGAAGGAAGATGTGTGTCTACACTTACCCCCAACCTGCAGGAAGGAAGATGTGTGTCTACACGTACCCCCAACCTGCAGGAAGGAAGATGTGTGTCTACACGTACCCCCAACCTGCAGGAAGGAAGATGTGTGTCTACACGTACCCCCAACCTGCAGGAAGGAAGATGTGTGTCTACACTTACCCCCAACCTGCAGGAAAGAAGATGTGTGTCTACACTTACCCCCAACTTGCAGGAAGGAAGATGTGTGTCTACACTTACCCCCAACTTGCAGGAAAGAAGATGTGTGTCTACACGTACCCCCAACCTGCAGGAAGGAAGATGTGTGTCTACACTTATCCCCAACCTGCAGGAAGGAAGATGTGTGTCTACACTTGCCCCCAACCTGCAGGAAGGAAGATGTGTGTCTATACTTACCCCCAACCTGCAGGAAGGAAGATGTGTGTCTACACTTGCCCCCAACCTGCAGGAAAGAAGATGTGTGTCAACACTTGCCCCCAACCTGCAGGAAAGAAGATGTGTGTCTACACTTGCCCCCAACCTGCAGGAAGGAAGATGTGTGTCTACACTTGCCCCCAACCTGCAGGAAGGAAGATGTGTGTCTACACTTGCCCCCAACCTGCAGGAAGGAAGATGTGTGTCTACACGTACCCCCAACCTGCAGGAAAGAAGATGTGTGTCTACACGTACCCCCAACCTGCAGGAAGGAAGATGTGTGTCTACACGTACCCCCAACCTGCAGGAAGGAAGATGTGTGTCTACACTTGCCCCCAACCTGCAGGAAGGAAGATGTGTGTCTACACTTGCCCCCAACTTGCACGAAAGACGATGCGTGTCTACACTTACCCCCAACCTGCAGGAAGGAAGATGTGTGTCTACACTTACCCCCAACCTGCAGGAAGGAAGATGTGTGTCTACACGTACCCCCAACCTGCAGGAAGGAAGATGTGTGTCTACACTTACCCCCAACCTGCAGGAAGGAAGATGTGTATCTACACTTACCCCCAACCTGCAGGAAGGAAGATGTGTGTCTACACTTACCCCCAACTTGCACGAAAGACGATGCGTGTCTACACTTACCCCCAACCTGCAGGAAGGAAGATGTGTGTCTACACTTACCCCCAACCTGCAGGAAGGAAGATGTGTGTCTACACGTACCCCCAACCTGCAGGAAGGAAGATGTGTGTCTACACTTACCCCCAACCTGCAGGAAGGAAGATGTGTGTCTACACTTACCCTCAACCTGCAGGAAGGAAGATTTGTGTCTACACTTACCCCCAACCTGCAGGAAGGAAGATGTGTGTCTACACTTACCCCCAACCTGCAGGAAGGAAGATGTGTGTCTACACTTACCCCCAACCTGCAGGAAGGAAGATGTGTGTCTACACTTGCCCCCAACCTGCAGGAAAGAAGATGTGTATCTACACTTGCCCCCAACCTGCAGGAAAGAAGATGTGTGTCTACACTTGCCCCCAACCTGCAGGAAAGAAGATGTGTGTCTACACTTGCCCCCAACCTGCAGGAAAGAAGATGTGTGTCTACACTTGCCCCCAACCTGCAGGAAGGAAGATGTGTGTCTACACTTGCCCCCAACTTGCAGGAAGGAAGATGTGTGTCTACACTTACCCCCAACTTGCAGGAAGGAAGATGTGTGTCTACACTTGCCCCCAACCTGCAGGAAGATGTGTTAAGACACTAAGAATATGAGTATTATACACTTTTCGTGGTAATAAATGCTTAATGGTTAATGAAAAATTGGACATCTGCATCAGGAAACTGACGTGGAAATATGAAGGAGGCGACGAGTGTATACTTGCCATTTTAGCTCGGCCTGCATTTGATAGTTATGATCCAAAACGACATATTGAACAGATTCTTGAGAGAAAAAAAACCTAACATATGCAACACGCACTTATACACACATGCACAGGCAAGCACACAGACACCGATTCAAAACACACGCACGCACGCGCAAACACACATATTCCGTCTCCCTTTAAAATGCAGTAACCCTGTGTTAATATTGTATTTTGTTTTAGCCTTCTCGCCAAACGCCTTCTTCTGTCAGATTAGTTACACCGCTAACATCGTGAACGAGCATCACGTCTTTGCGAGCATTTCTCGTTACAGAGGACGTGGGATGGATAGATTTAGTTTTACAACCTCTCAACCTTTGTAGACTATTGGAGGCCACTGATCGCCAAAAATCATAACAGTTAGTTGGAATATAGGCAAGTCAAGCCATGATTTTCCTATTTACTCGCCTCTTACGAAACGCGTGGGGAGACAGTGGGTCAATTCTTACCCCCCAACCCACAGGGAGACACAGTGGGTCAATTCTTACCCCCAACCCATAGGGAGACACAGTGGGTCAATTCTTACCCCCAACCCACAGGGAGACACAGTGGGTCAATTCTTACCCCCAACCCACAGGGAAATCAAAAGGCGTGGGGTCTTAAGGTCATTCAGGGTCAAAGGAATAATCATCATGCATGGAATGAAATAAATAAGCACCATTTCGAAAAAGTCAAACTTACTTGATTTCACGACGTCCTGGAAATATTTCCAATGTCATGTGCACCGATTCAAAGAGGAAGCAAAAGCGCAAGAAACTGGAACTGAAATAAAACTCCCCACAAACGTCGAACGAGAGCCAGTAAATTTCCTCCAAACAGAACATTGGAGCCGGGTGAAATGGCGGCCATGAAGTGACTTAATTGACTTCATCAGCTGCTCCTGCTTCGAGCTGAGCATGCGAGGACACGCGTATCTCGTGCACTTCTTCAGTTCCGTCTCGTCGTAAACTGGAAGGCACGTGAAGCCCGTGTCACTTAGCGGGGTCGGCAATTGGAACGAATGGGCGAAAGGGAGCCCTTGAACCATTCGATAAAGTAGGAGTTAGGTGCGTAAACCTTGTTTTGACGTGGCACGAAACCATGACGATTTTTGCGCTGCACGGATAGAATGCCACGGCACGAGCAAGTCGTGCGCCTTTTCACGGCTTGCCGCTGGACGGGCCATCGCTCAATGGCTCAAATTGCAGAACGGCATACCGCCTTAGGGCAGAGGACGATGGAGGGTGCGAATTTCTGGCATTGGCGTGG
This sequence comes from Theodoxus fluviatilis, assembly GCA_034096865.1. Classification (NCBI taxonomy): domain Eukaryota; kingdom Metazoa; phylum Mollusca; class Gastropoda; order Cycloneritida; family Neritidae; genus Theodoxus; species Theodoxus fluviatilis. The sequence goes on along the minus strand of JAWQFJ010023103.1, from coordinate 50,973 downwards.
AAGAGTTTTGCCAGTGCCACGGGTTGAGAAGACGCCTGAAGGAGGGACACGGGCTGGCCGAGGTAAATGGACACCGAATCAGACTAGTGATTCAAGCAAAAGCGCGCCGTGGCCCAACGTAATTGCAGCTCCTCTTTCTCCCTGAGGCTACCAAGAACTGGTCGATAGCTCTTTTCAAGTGCTATGGAAAATATTGTCCTACCCGGACCATCAGTGTCCTGCGTGAAAGTCGTGGAGAAAAGGAGGTGAACCTGGTTTTAAGACCTCCATTCGAGGTTCTCCTCGTGAAATGGCCAACTTTTTTTGAGAGAGAGAGAGAGAGAGAGAGAGAGAGAGAGAGAGGCACTCGGGCAGGCACGCAGGCAGGCATACAGGCACGTAGGCAGGCATGCAGGCACGCAGGCAGGCAGACAGACAGAGACATATGTTGATGATATTGTGATGATGGAGGAGGAGGAGGTAGAGAAGGAGGAGGAGGAGGTAGAGGAGGAGGTAGAAAAGGGGGAAGGGGTAAGGGATAGGAAAGAAGGGATAAAGGAGGAGATAGAGGAGGAGGAGGTAGATAAGGACGAAAGGGAAGAAGGAAAAGACGGAAGGAAGGCAGAGAGTAAAGTAAATAAAGGAAAAGAAAAATAAGGAGAAGAAGGAGAAGAAGGATAATGAGAAGACGGAGGAGAATAAGAAGGAGGATGAGTAGGAAAAGAAGGAAAATGAGGAGGAGGAGCAGGAGCAGGAGGAGGGGCAGGAAGAGGAAGAGGAGGGGGGGGAGGAGGAGGAGGAGGAGGAGGGGAGGAGGAGGAGGGGGAGGCGGGGGGAGGAGGAGGAGGAGGAGGAGGAGGAGGAGGAGGAGGAGGAGGAGGAGGAGGAGGAGGAGGAGAGATCTCTGCGATGACACGGGAACGCTTTGTTTCAAGATCTTGATTTTCAACTATGAATTATGAGTATGAAATTGAGGGTTTTTAACACTGTCTGATAGTGATGTGGTGCTTGGTACAGAATACACCTAATTGAACCTCGAAAGGGCAGTGTTTTTTTTATTAATGATATTTTTGCATATTTTCTTTACCCGTGAGGGAATTGCAGCAATGCTGTAATCATTATTTTATTTTGCTGCTAATTGATCTATGTAACATTAGCAAGGAAGCTGATACTCGTGTGTAGTAATGCATGCACACAAACACGTTCGCAAAGGTGCACACACACCTAGATACACATACAGGCTGAGCGTGAAACAGGTCAACAGTCTGACGTCACAGCACACACCTCCTACCTCTGAGGACAAAATGTAGCTGGGATGCAGTCTGCTCCGGCCTAGATGTCATGACACTTAATCGGGTACGTGCCCACCCGACAGTACTTGGAATGCACGATAACCGATTGTTAACTGACGTCATTGTCCTCGTGATGGGAGATAGAGTGATGACATTATCAGCTCCTTTCCTGCTGCTACGTGGCGATCGTCACTAACTTCTACTCGTGCGACTTCACGTCTTTTTGACAGACACATCACTCAGCTTATAAGTTCAGCATAACAACGGTCAGACCCATGCTCTCTTCTTAAAAGCCGGAGGCTCGAGTAAAGCAAAATTGGACATTTATTTAACATTTACCATGCCATCACGATATGACTGACTGACTGACTGACTGACTGACTGGCTGACTGACTAACTGACTGAATGAATGAATGAAGGAAGGAATGAGACTTTACGGCCTATCAGCCTTATAGGCTATGTAAGCCCATTGACCACGAGCAAGCACTAAAGCTGGTTAGAGTAAGATCAAGTCAAAATACGATTTCTCTCGTTATTCGACATTTACGAATCAATTTAGGAGACGCGGTGGGTCTATTCTTACCCTCAACACAGCAGAGGGGCTTAGCTTATTAATTCAGCACACTAACGGTTAAGCTCATGACTCCCTCTTAAAATAAATAGACTGTGGTGAGGTAAAATTGATATTTTTCTAAAACCATGCCTATGCCATCGCAAAAACAATAGGAATTCATAGTTGCTTAAAATTAATTAGCAGGATGCCCTTTGTCAGCCTAGAACTTGTACCGCTGTAAGGGGAAAAAAATGTCTGCTGTCATACGCTTTCCCCTCGTGTGTTTAAAGCCCAGATTGTATATGAAACACGAGCGCATTCATTTCCGGCGCGGTTCGATTTTAATATTAATGTCTCCTATCAGGTTTCCACTGCGTGTCCCGGAAATAATTATAACATTTATCAGTTAAACGCAAGTTGTGTCATAGCCTTTACGTGATTAAATCAGCCGGTGACATTTTTCAAGGAAGAAAATGAATACGAAACGATCAAAATTGGTCAGGGAGCTGGGTAAGAGAAATCCTGTAAGAAACACCTCTACCCTCCTACAAAGACGTCGATTTTGAAGGTATGGTATTCCTCAGGGGTCAGTAATTTGTCCCTTACTGTTTCCCATCTACATGCTTTCACTTGGCGATGTTCCTACCATCTCTTTGCTGACGACGACCAACAATACATCTCTGCTGAACCTGCAAACGTGAGCTTGAATCATGTATTGATGAGATCAGGCAGTGGATGAGAACCAACTTCCTCTAGCTGAACGACGACAAGACAGATGTTCTGCTCATTGGATTCCCTACCATCCTTGCAGGCTTGGCATCAGTGAATGTACTAGGTGTCGGCGCCACATCTCTGCCAACAAAGGAATCTGTGGAAAAACTGGAGCGTGGTTTTTGACAGACATCTTGACCTTACTGCCAACATCACGGCAGTGTGCTGATCCTGTTATTACCATCTTTATTGCATCAGCAAGATTCGTCCATTCCTAGATAAAGATGCCCTGAAAAGAGCAGTCCATGCACTCGTCATTTCTCGTCTTGACCACTGCAACTCACTACTCTACGGGCTACCGACCAAGTCAACTGTTCGTCTTCAGAGAGTGCAAAAATCTGCTGCTAGGTTGATCAAGAAAGTACCGCGAAGGCAGCATATCGCCCCAGTCCTGCGGGATCCACACTGGTTGCGGCTGGAAAAGAGAATTCAGTTTAAGTTATGCACCCTTGCTTACAGGTGCGTACGGGACAAGGTCACCATGCCAAGCTATCTCTCTGATCTATTGAGAGAGCCCCAACCAGGGCGCTGCCTCCGGTCAACCAAAAAGGAGCTGCTTGCCTGCCCTCCGAGAAGATGGAGAACCATGGGAGACAGGGCGTTGCAGTGCTCAGCATAGAGACTGTGGAATGGTCTTCCGCTTGACATACGACAGTCAGATTCTCTCTGTGCATTCAAGAAGAAACTGAAAACTGTTCTATTCTCTCGGTGACTTTGTGCAGCGTCTTTGAGCAGTGTCTGAAATTGACGCTGTAGAACTATATTAACAAACATACATATACTTGGGGGTGGTGGTGGTGGTGGTCAGGGGAAAGCATGGACGGGTGGAGATTGTGGCAACACAGAACGAGATTCATGTAGAACACATACCTGGATAA